>JAULLF010575288.1:0-15176 GCA_035668175.1 Sarracenia flava
ACTCGACCATGTAGAATTCCAAAAAGACCCCTTCACTCAAACCAAATAACATTGATTTTAGTGCCAAGCCGCTAAAAACTTACACATCTTCGGTGGCTATTTCGTCACTAAAAATTAATATTTTTTAATTTTGAAATATTTTTTTTAGTGCAACCTCTTTTAATCTGCCAATATTAAAAGATCGTGGAAATTCTACACAGACCCATATATATAGCAACCTCGCTATATAGTGATGAGATTTATATATATTCAGCCATAAATTAGATTGTCATAAGAAGCTATCATTTGGTGACACCACATTTCCATCTCTAATGTCACATGGTTTTGTGATACAATTAATAAGTTGTCACAATATACTTTTAGTATAGATAATTAAGAACAACTCTATGATGACTCCTTTATTATCACTTAAAACATTAACCATTTTGTACCAAATTCAATTACAACTAATTGTCAAATCTCTTATGATGTTAGGTTGTGCATTTAATTTACCGTTGCATATTAATCACATGATTTGTCATAAATGTATTGGTAACAAACAAGAGTTGATAAATGCGTTGGTAACAAACATTAGTGGTGGGACCCACTAAACTAACGTACTAGGAATGCATTAGATGGTAAATAAACTTCGATAAGATAGAAGTGATTATCGTAATATTACTTTAAATTTTAAATTTTAGCCGTTACAAATCACAACTTGGTTCTACCTTGTTAATTGCATACCAATTTCTCTAAACAATTCTAGTTATTATAAGAAAAGGATAAATAAATGAGTTTATCTAAGACTAACAAACATTAAAGAAAAAATTACACGAATACCCCTTATACTATGAATATGTATCACTTTATCCTGAACTAAAGAAGCATACAAATAAACTCATTAACATTTGGGTGGTATTACTTTAACCCCTTCTATTAGCATTACGTCAAATAAATATACAAATAGATCTCTTCAACTATTCCATGTTATCAATCCAACTCTTTTGTTCAGAGGATAAAATGATATAATATTATATGCAAATAGACCTCCTTAATTATTTGATGGTATCACTTCAACCCTTTGTTCATGGGATAAAATGATACAATCTTATAGTTAAACATGTGTTCATGCAACGAAATAGGTTGATGTCATACCAATAAATAGGTTGATGCGATTTTCTTAAGAGCATTGATCTGATCATTAGCCATTAGGAGGAGTTATCTTCCAAAAGCCATGTGGCTAATTCAATTTTGGGGGCCAATTATGGAGTTGGATTCAAGGCTCAAGTAGGGCCAGTACAAGAGGCTCAGCATATAAATAGGAATCACATTTCTAAGGTCAATGGAGCAGAGTTGGAAGGAGCTACTATTGACCTACGAGTTTCGGGTGATGTAGAAGTGGAACCTAATCCAACTAATCCAAACCCAAAGCATGTTTATGGCAAGGGGCTAAAGTTGTAGATCTGCCACTAGAAGATGAAGAGAGGCCACAACACTTAGAGGTGTCAAGACAATGGTATAGTGACAGCTCAGACTGTGAGCTAAGTCTGAAGCACCTCATCAAAACAGAGAAAAAGAAGGCAATGCAAGGGTTTGGGATGGGGCTGAACAGATTTCTACAACAGAAGGTCAAAACTAAGAAAAAAGTTAAGAAGAAAAATGGTGGGGTGGCAGCCACTATAGACCAAACATGTAATGTCCTGACCTAAACTAATAAATAATATAATAAGGAATAACTAAAAACCGGATCTCATGCCGAATATTTATTTCTTTAAAACACGAGTTTAAGAAAAATAAAAATATTTCCCTCTTTAAGAAATTTTAAGAAAAAGTTGAAAAATATTCGAACTCTTTTTAGAAAATTTTGGCAGAGTTTTCCCGATTCTTGGACCATCTCAAAACGGGTAATAACCTGTAAATAAGGTACCTGAACAATCTGAATATCAACAATCTGCATACGCGGCAAAACTAGGTTATCCCAACTACAATAAGCTGATCTCCGACACAACTATACTACTAACCAACAAGCAATACTAATCTCATTATATATCAAAGGGGTGGCCCTTAGGCACTTGCAACCCACTAGCAACTTTAAGTAAGAAAGCTAACTAAATCGAAAAAGAAAATAAAGCTACCCAGCGGTCTCTCACATGCAAGCAACTAAATGATAAAAGACCTTATGGTCGTACAGTTATCCAATAATAAAATGAAATACAGTTAATTATACATTCATCCACAATAAATGAAAAAGGGAAAGGAGTAGATGATATGATGTTTAGAAGCTCCAGCTTTCTCGTACTTACTTAAACCTCCAAGGCTCCTCTGCTAAACCTGAAAATATTGGGGGGCTTAGCCTCGATAGTAGCATAATAGACAAAAGAAACCACACTATGATATGTAAAGTTGGTATGTGATAAGAACATGCCACAATGACAAAAGTCACACAATTCATTTTATTTTAATGCGAAGTATCACATGCCCCATTTTTAGTGAAAAACGACTATATTACGGGTAATCATGTTATTATTTTAAGTTCATACTCACAATCTCAAGTTTAACATGTCCTCATAAGGCAACAATCATGCATACATCTCATGTGTGAAAAGGAACATCACATTGAACTTCTTTCCCAAAATCCTCATTATCACTCCCTCGGCTTATCAATAATCACTTGTTAACATAGGTTCACAATTTTCTTACCAATCCTCACTCAATGCAGCACTTTTACAATCCCAGAGGTTTTAAGGCATGGTCGGCCTCTCTACAAATCCAATGCAGCACTTTTACAAACCCGGAGGTATGATGGCATGGCCGACCTCTCTACAAATCCAATGCAACACTTTTACATACTCGAAGGTTTGAAGTCATGGTCGGCCTCTCTACAAATCCAATACAACAAGTCACAAGCAATGCAACTCTTTTACAGACCTGAAGGTCTGAGGGCAAGGCCGACCCGTCAACAAGCGATGTAACTCTTTTATAGACCCAAAGGTCTGAGGGCAAGACCGACCCGTCAACAATCGAATGCAACTCTTTTACAGACTCGTAGGTCTAAGGGAAAGGTTGATCCATCAACAATCTAATGCAACTCTTTTACAAACCCATAGGTCTAAGCGCAAGGCAGACCTATCAACAATTCAATGCAACTCTTTTACAAACCCACAGGTCTGAGGGTAAGGCCAACCCGTCAACAATCCAATGCAACTCTTTTATAGACCCGTAGGTCTGAGGACATGACCGACCCGTCAACAATCCAATCACTAGGTTCAATCAACAAAAACTAAGGCTATCAAAAGGAAGCCTAAGCATCTCCAAACACATCAACTGAAATTTAACATAACACAAAATATGGACATATCTTCATGGGTTGAAGTTTAACCATAATACCCATGGGCTTTGTAGAAGTGAGCCTAGGCATTCTCATATACACTAGCCGAGATTCCAACACATAATTCGATCGTAAACAATAAAGGCTATTATAAGGGAGCCTACATAAATTCCAAGTGCCGCAACATAACATAAGCATAATTTCCTAGTTTCAAGTCTGACGATAATCCAAATTACATAGTCAAATCACCAACTAAAGTGGGCTAATGTAGTTTAGCCTAAGCATATTCAATCACTTCAAACCAACTTAAACATAACATAGATTAGGTTTCATTTGTACGGATTACATAACTACTAACCCTACACACAAACGTATCACCCATTTTTCTTGAAGTGAATCCAATAGCTACAAATCTCTCGTTGCCAACTTGTAGGTTTGTAAAAGGGGGTTAATTCCATTTATCTAAAAATTATCAAATTTCAATCATAGATTATTGGACATTTCAATTTCATAAAATCAAGACCAATTTCGCTAATTTGCTTCAATTTGGTCGAATATCCCAACTACGCACGAATATACCCAAATCGAACCCACACCGAGCCTTAATTCGTCCAAGCTAAAATAAATCACCCTAATATCACTCCAGTAAGCTAGATTCATTGTAACCACGTTTAATTTCGGGGTTCAAGTATCAATCTTACAATCGAAAGCTTAAAAATCAAAGAAAATTTCACGTAGGTTCGGCAATCTCATAGGTTTCAGTTCTCAGTCTTTGTTCAAAGTGAAAACATGATTAAAACTACAATCCATATCATTAGAGGAGTTTATTAGGTATAGAATCCTACCTTGATCGAAGGAAAGCAAGAAAATCGAATCGATTTAGAGAGAAATCGGTCGTCGGGGTTGTAGCGGTGTGCGGCTCTATTCGGTACTTCCTCCTCCCACTGCGCATCCCTCTCTGTCTTCCCCTACTTCACCGTCGGTGACTGGACACGTCAGAGGTGACGGTGACGGTGCCGAACCCCCATCTTCTCCCTTCTCCTCTCCTCGTCGTCGTTGCTCTACTTCGGTTTCTCCCAAAGGTTCTCACCGAAGCTGACTTCTCTTGCGCACTTGTGCGCGTGTTTGCCGTTTTTTTGTTAAGAAGATTCTAGAGAAATAAATCCTCTTAAACATTATTTTACATACGTTTTAAATTTAAATTTTTATTTATTATAAAAAAATTCAGAGGTAAAATATGTTATCCGAAATTCCATTGATTTCAAATAAAATATTAATTAAATAACTCAAGATGTTACAAAACATCAATTTCATCATCAGACATTCAAAATAGGAATGCAAAGCTAAGGAAAGAAGGTGAGTTAGTTATAGAAATAGGAAAATTGTTGTGAATTAATTATGAGGAGAGTGAGGAGTGTTTCGTGGATAGAATCATGTATACGTCTATCAAGCAGTGCCTATAGCCTTAGCCCTTCAAGGCTGGAAAGCATATTACTGGTTGTAACATGGACTAGACCTTAATGGAAGGGTTAGTCATATGTGCCACATTTGCCATTGCCAATTCTGTCATTTGCATTGGTTGCTAACTATTCTGGTTTTTGGGTGCAATTTTAAGTTGTTGTTAAAGGTTTTGTTGGAATGGAGTTTTGGAATGGCTTGCACTTTTATGTTGCTCTGGTCATGCACAACTATCTTGACACCTCTGGATCTCCAATGTTTCGCTGGAATGGAGTGGTTTACTTTGATTGCACATTGGTTAGGCCATTTTAAGTTTTGGGTCTTTGTAGAGGATTTACTGTCATGAAGTCCATGGAATGTATTGGTAGTGGTTTAGTATTATTGTTCTTTATCTCATGGCTTGTGCTATTGTTGGTGTGATATGTTGATCCCACCTCTGGTCTTTGCAGGGGTATGGTAATGCATGTGGGCAATTGGGCATGTGGGCATGTAGGCTTTTGGTTTTTTTTTTGTTAGAGCATTTGGGTTTGGGATTGTGTTGTTGCTGCACTGGGCCCTTGTCTTTGTGTTTTCGGGCATTGGGGTCTTTGGCTTTTTGGGCAGTTGGCATTGGGTAGATTGTTGGGTGGCAGCTACAGAAGGCTATTGCTACATAGTCATGGCATTGCAGTTGTAGAAAAGAAGTCCATCTTCAAATTATGTTATATTACCACTATGCTTTGGTCTGCATGGAGGTAGTATCATTCGAGCCTTGAAGGTGCAAATTGTTGTCAATTGCTGCTAGTTCAGTTGCTGTCAATTGCCTTTATTCGCTGTCAATTGCTAGTCCATTTGCTAGTGCATTTGTTGTCTATTTGCTAGTTCTTTTGCTACTAGGTCATCTATTGCTTGTTCATTAGTTTCAAGAGTTAGTCATTGTGTAAAGTTAGGTGTCTAGTTCATTGTACTTCTTTACTACAGTTTCTGTATCGATGTCGCCGATTTTGGTGTGTCGGGTGGCTTGTATGCAGCTTTTTGGAGCTCTTCTCGAGCCCAAAAACCTTTCTAGCCCCCCTTCCCCAAATCCTTCAATATTTATAAAATTTTATTTTGCTGATCTAAATAAATAAATAGTTAAGGAGTCTATTTGTATGCTTCTTTAGTTTATGGATAAAGTGAAAAACACTCATAATATAAGAGGTGTTCATATAATTTCTCCAATCTCTTATATTTAACAGGATTGCTGAAGTTGCTAAATTTTTTGTTAATGTTAAAATACATTTGGAATTGGATTAATTAATGAAATCAAGTGAGTCTAGTTTTGAATAAAAGAAAAGGCTTATAATGGTAGATGTTAGTAGGGTACATTGAGTCAATGACTATGCAACTCATATTTACTAAGAATTTACTCATGTAGTAACTAATATCTAAAGCAAGGAAAATTATATTTTTGGAGTACCATGTCTTATTATTTACAAAGTATTGCTCATAAATAAGATATTACAACTTACTAAGACTCTTTTTTATTTAATGTAAAATACATTTTTAATATATTTGACCTATTTAATTCTAGTTTTTGGTTGACAAAAAGAATGTAAAATATTTTACATCAAAATAACAAATTCTAAATTATTTTTTGTGTTAGCCGTAGTAGTGGTATTGGTGGTGATGGAAGTCATGGTAATTGATGCACAACGATAGAGGTGGTAGTAATGGCATTGGTGGTGATAGTGGTAGTAGTTGAGGAGGTGATAGAAGTGGTAGTAATGGTGGCAGTGGAGGCAATGATAGTGGTGGAGGTGGCAATGACAATAATAGTGGTAGCAATAGTGGTGGTGGTGGTGGTGGTGGCGGTGGTGCATGTGTAGGGTTTGTGCCTCATATTTCTGGTATTCTAAGTCTAGAAAGAAGTTAGGATGATGAAGAGTGGTAAAAAAGCTAGAAGGCAATTACAAAACCTTTGTTAAATGTAGAGATATTGAGGCTTACTTTTGATCAATCAAGCGGTCTTGTGACCGCTCAAGTGGTCTACATGGAAAAATAGTTCTTAGTGAGCTGTTAGAAATGTGGCTTGTTTTTTTTTTTTTTTTTTTTTTGTGACCTGGTATACATACTAGGTTATGGTCAAGAAACCCTAGAATGGCATATACTATTTAGAGGCTCAGTTAAGATGCTAGAAAGAGGTAGGTAAGCAAAGAGAGAGTGCGAAACTTGTAATCCTTATTTGTGTATAGTGGGTTATTTATTCTCTCAAGTGGAGGTAGATAGCTAGCTAAACTATATATATTCTTAGTTCATGTTATTGTTGTATTCTTCTATCTGCTTTGTGTGGATTGAAGTCTGCACAGGAATCTATTGCCCAATCAGCTTGTTGTTTTGGGATTCGAGCGTTCTAAGTCCTAACAAGTGGTATTATAGCTTCTGGTTAAAAGCTTGATCACACGATTATTGTAGAAATACCAAACATTGGGTATGAGGTCGAGAAGTTCACCAACAAGAGTAAATTTAGCCAATGGCAGTGGTAAATTACCGAACTGTTGGACCAGCAAGGGGTCTCGAATGCATTACTTAGCAAGGCAAAAAGGCAAGAGAGGATGACCGACGATGATTAGGAGGACATTAATGCTAGGGTAGTGACGTCAATCTGATTGATTTTGAGAGACAAGGTTATTTATAACATGATCGATGTAGAGACAACATATGATATCTAGTAGAAGATTAAAAAAATATCTATATAATGAAAATATGGCTAATAAGTTGGCATAAAGAAGCAATTATGTGGATTGTGGATGAGAGAAGGTACAAAATTATTGAAACGTCTCAATGTGTATAATATATTCATCACATAGTTATTCGGGTTTGGAGTAAAGTCTGATGATGAGAATAAGGCAATACTCCTGTTGTATAGGTTTTGATGTCTTATGATCATTTGGTGACAATGCTGGTGTACAAAAAGGATACATTAGAACTTGAAGAGGCCACCGATACTCTTTTATCATATGAGAAGATGAAGAGAGACAGAGAATTAGATGCAGAAGGTGTACTTGTGGCTAAGTTTGAGTCAAGAAGGGCAAGGAGTAGATCCAGCGAGCATAGTTCCAATAGAGAAAGATCTTGATCCAATTCACGTACAAAAAAGGATGAGGAGTGCTTATACTATGACAAAATTAGTCATTACAAGAACTAATACCAAGAACAAAAGAGCCATTTATATGATAAGAAGAATTGAAAAGCACCTTCAGAGGTAATCACTTTTACAAAGTTGTCATCAGACAGAGAGGTAGATGCAGATTCATTTTTAGTATTATTGGGTTCTAATTTTCAATCAAAGTCATGGAGACAAGATATGGGATGTTCGTACCATAAGTGTTTGGCAAATGAATTGTTTGGCACATATAAAACTTACAACATAGGGACAGTCCTAATAGGGAATGGCACAGCATGCCAAGTCATTGGAACGGGTATAGTGAAGATCAAAATATTCAATAGACTTGTTAGGATTTTGGGGAATGTCCGACATGTTCCACGGTTAAAGAAAAATCTAATTTCTTTTAGAACATTAGATTGTTTGGGTTGTGGGGACACAACAAAAGAGTGGAGCTATGAAGATTAGCAATGGTATTATAGTTATCATAAAATGGAAAAAAGTAGATAATCTCTACAGATTGATAGGGGACACAGTGGTAGGTGAAGTTACCACTCCTACATGGGCAAAGTATAGTAGTGACAACACAAGACACATAAATTTGTGGCTTGGTTAAATTGACGAGTAAAATATGTTAGAACGTCCGAAGAAGAGTGTGATAGTCAAGGTGGATCTTAGTCATACTTGTTCACCTAGAAAATTTAGTTATGGTGATTCAAATTAATAGTGGCATGAAAAGTGTAGTACATAGCCTTCGTCTTACAAGAAGTCTACTGATGACTTAGGTAGAGTTCAAATATTGCATGTAGAAGTGTTAGAGAATATGGAGTCACTATAGCAAGCTAAAACTTTAGATTTAGAAAAACTTCTTAAGAATGATAAGACTGTTGATAGAAAGAGATTCCAGTTTCAGTGTGACTTGGATTTGGTCTAAGTTCGTTCAATTTGATTATCTGAGATGGTGGAGCACCCATATCCGTAGAAGGGGTGCAAGACACGGTGATAAATAGATCCTAAAGACGGTTTAGAAATTCGAGGAATGGTAGAAATTATTGGGGCTTTTGTCTTGTATTTTGAGTACTCTAGTATAAAAAGAAATTTGAAGAGTCCAGAATGCTAAATGTGAGGGTCTGACCCTCGTTTATACGTTTATATGCTTGTATATGTTCTACGTTTGGTTTGAAGGTTCGGTTTCCAAACTTACAGTACTTGCTCGTTGACAGTATTTTAAATTTAGATTCGTTCCTCGTGGGTTCTTGGTTTAACCCTTTCATGGTTTAAGAGTTAGATTTTTATGTGTTATCCGGGAAAGTTTCGAGGTGTTTAGACCGAAACTTGAATATTTTTGTATCGTTTTTCGAGCCTCAGCCCCAACTGATGGTCCCTCGAGCGAGCTAGAGACCACTCGAGCGGTCCCCTTTAATTCAGCCTTTAAAGGCTACTAGATGTTTGATGTTTGGCATTAAGTTTTTATTTCTTTTTGCTCTCCTTTCTCTCTAGAGCATTGTTGGAGCATTTAGGACTTTGGTTTTCGCGGTTCTTGAGGCATTGTCTTGGATTTCGGGACCGTATGCTTGATCAGAAGGACGAGGGCTACGCATTCACCAAACCGATTTCTATTTTTGCCATTTTAGACCACCTTAGTTTTAGTATTTTCCTTCTTAGACCATCTCGGGAGGTAGAAATCAACCTACTCTTGAACTTTTCTTGTTATATGTAAGCCTAATTTCCAGTATTTGTGGTAAAAATGCTAGATTTCATGTTTTCCTCGCTTATATCGTACATTACGAGATCCGAGGTTTAGGGCTTTTAGAGACTTTTTAGTTATTCTTGAGGCTTATCATGATGTGAAAAATCGTGTCTTTTCATTTTTGGATTAGCATGCTTATTGCTTAAAATATGTACATTGCGAGATTTGCATATATCAGCTTTTAATGGGCTTAAAATGTCAATTTTTGAAAAGTGTTTACTTTTGTTCTATATGTACTGAGATTGTTGTTTTTCAGTGCCTTCCGTTACTAAAACAGACAGCTGTAGCAACAATCATATACAAACTTCTTGGGGTGAGTTTTGGGCAAAATAGGGTTTTGAGGAAAATGGACTTTCGAGTGGTTTTTCCTAACAACTAGTCAACTTTTCGGGAAGCCGGTGAGGAAAGGGCCTTACGGTTCAAAACATGGACTTTTTGGGATCTTAAAGTATTTTCGGGTGGGTGGAAAGCTACTAGAATTTGACGTTTAATCATGACTCTTTATATCAAATCAGACTTTTGACAAACTTTTGATTCAACTTAAATTCGGTAACTTTTTCAAACTTGTTGTTTGAATCAAACTATGCAAATCATGCTTAGATTAGGAGTTACAGTTATTGCAGCTTACTTGAATATTGGATAGTTACGGACTAGACCTTTATTCATGCCATTATTGTAATTATGTTTATTGTATATATATCGGTGGATTCTGTATATCATCAATAGTTGTTACTATAATATCCTTGGATATGTTGTGTCATTGATAGTTATGGTAGCATCATGATTCTTGTTATACACTTGTGGTTGTTGCAACACTTATGGTTTCCATATGTGCTTGATTATTGTGAAACACCTTGGCTTCTGATGCAGTTTTAGTTGTATTACTGTTGCTTGTTACCACATTACATTACTTGTTATAGTAGTGTCGTTTTAGGGGTAATGAAGAGAGGGGTGTTGATGTTGTGGGGTTTGGTGTGGAGTATTGATTGGATCTGATGCCTATGATTGGTTATATTATGGTCTTAGTGCCTATTATTGGCGACATGGAGGTCCCTTTTTGATGTGGTGGATGGTTGGGTGTGGGGGTTTGGAGATGTTGGTGTAGGTGCTTTGGGGTAGCCTGGTGAGACGATAGATGTGGAGTTATACATGTTTCATGTCCCTTTACACGTGGATGGATCCACTCGACTTATGAACTATACTATTTTCCCTACTTTTGGTAATGCTATAACTACATATATTTGTATAATTGCCTGTACTTTTACCAAATCAAATGTATATCCATATCGTATATCATCCTCATAAATCGTGTTTAGTTCTTGCATAGCTTGTTTCCTACGAGCCGTGGGCTCACGTTGTCTTTGACAACACGCATGTTATTTTGTAAAGGCATCGCGGACTGAGCTGCAAGTACATCTGGATACTTTCGAGGACCCTTTACATGTTTGTACCTATGTTTGGGACTTATGTACACTTGAAGCATGTTTTGTACACTTATAAATATTATGTAAAAATTATATATTCTAGGTTTTCCAAGTTTGTAAATCCTATATTCAGGCTTTATGATTCCAGGCCTTCAAGCCTCGGATTTCTTATTTAGTATTTTTTCCTTGTACATATATTGTTTGTAGTGAGGCCGATGTGTTGGGTGGGAAATTGGGGGCCATTTGGCTATCCGAAAAATTTACCGAAAAAGCATGCTAGTTAAGGGTTTTCGATTTCTGGGACAAACTGTTTTCAAGTTTTAATTCGAGATTTTAACTTGTAAGCTTAACCACTAGGCTTCCCATGTCTGTTTATCACGTTTCTTACTGCTTCATACAAAAAAAAGTGATTTCGGAACTAAAAAGTATATCGCAGTTTATGTGTAAAAATGGCTTTTCTGACTGGCACCTCTCGAGCGAACCCCCTATTTCCTGGAAAACTAAAATTGTTTTATTTTTGCAAACTTTTGGGGTCTATTTGCCAATCTTTGGGACTTATTTTAAGCTCAGTTTATGCATCTCCTTTGAACTAAAATGGTCCCTTTTGCTTAGCTTTTGTACGATCAATGCTCGAAAGAAATTAGATGTTTTTCATAAACCTTAGCTTGTTTTAGGTTTCGGATTTTTCTTTTAGGCTTTAGGTTTGTATGTTAGTATTACCTAGTACGTCAGGTTTGGGGCGTTACAACATGGTATCAGAGCTCTAGAAATGAATACCTAAGGAGTTGTGGAAATGGTTAGTCCATCCGAGAGGGTTTAATTGCATGTTGCATTCATGTTTTATTTGCTTGCTTGAGGTATGTGAACTGCTTTACTTACGCATGCTATGTGCTATATGGGCATAGGGGTAACGCTTGAAGATGATTTTTCATGCCTTGGCGTCCGTTAAACTTGTTTGGAGTTCAAGTTATGGGAGTGTTCGACAAGCGTTCTTTTAGCTAGAAAACCAAGCAGATTAGCCGGATTGACCTATCATTCATATCGTTCTATCTCGGTATATGTTACATGTTATTTGTTATGATATCCTCATTGACCGGGTGTGCTATGATGTCTAATCTTCCTCTTATCTTTCATATACAGTTATGATGCCACGCCGTGGTAGAGGTCGGGGTAGGGCCCGCGGCCGAGGTCGAGTTGGAGACACGAGATAGGAGAGGGGGATGCACATGTCTAGCAAGACCCAGTCAGGGAGGATATTCCCGTTCCTCAGAAGCCGATCGTAGAGGAGGCTCACGTAAAGCCAAACCCAGTAGAGGGCAGTGCTCAGGTTCAGCAGGAGCCAGTACGGGAGGTGGATGTATTACAGCAGATGCTTGTTACGATGCAGGCTTTGGCGGGATCAGCGAGGGGAGGAGATCTAGCCCCGACCCACGGGCCTCTGTGGCCATCCGAGAGTTTAGGCGGATGGATCCTTCTATCTTCAGTGGGGAGCCTGATTCGGTGGCGGTAACGGAGTGGCTAGAGGGGATAGTGGCTATCTTCGACGCGTTACGTGTGGAGAGCGAGTTGAGGGTAGGGATAACGGCTTTCCAGTTATGAGATAATGCACAAGAGTGGTGGAAGATTTCCAAAACCACTATTGATGGTACATGAGCATCTTTTGAGAGGATCTTCTTCAAAAAGTATTTTTCCTATTCTTCTGAGGATGCATACCATGAGGATTTTATGAACTTAGCCAGTAAGGGGTTATCAGTCTTGTAGTATAAGGCATGGTTCGCGAATCTATCACGTTATGCATTGAAGATTGTGACGATTGAGGAGTTGCAAGTTAGGAGATTCGAGAGAGGCATTCAACCCGCCATTAAGAATAGGATGACGGCATCTGACATTCACACATACACGAAGGTTAAGGAGACGGCTATTCGAGTAGAGAACTCACTAGCAGAATATCGTGGAGTAGAAGTGTCTAGGCTGCAGTAGAGGGACTAGATTACGCGGTCAGACAGGCGTTCACGAAAGAGGTGGAGATTTAGGAGTCAGCCACCTCGTGGCATGGGTACATCATCATCGGCTGCTACAGCTCCGGGACATGCAGATCCCTTGGAGAAGACGTGCCACCATTGCAGGCAGGTCAGGCACATCTAACAAGATCATCCACAGAGGACTATGAGGCAGGGCTAGATTCAGAGTGCACGCCAGGGCCAGACCCAAGGGAGGATCCCACCAACTTGTTATACCTGTGGACGGGTGGGCCACATTAGCAGAGACTTCCATCATAGAGCGACTACACAGGGATCATTAGCTGCACAGTCAAGGATTGCTCCACAGTCATTGCAGTAGCCTACGGCAGCAAAACCCGCATGTTCTGTACCAGTGTCGGCATAGTCGGCTCGACCACAAGGATCGAGGGGTAGGGGCACCCAACAGTGTTTGACTTAAGGGCGCGTCTTCGCTTTACCGGAGCCCAGTTCACCGATAGTAGCATCGGGAGTGGTAGAGACTCCCGCCAGCACATTAGTTATGAGATGTACATTCCTTGTATATCATTCATGGGCCAGGGTCCTTATTGACATCGGGGCATCGCATTCTTTTTTTGCGCTTTCTTGTGCTTCATCTTTGAGTTTAGAGATGGAGACCTTGGGGAGTACCTTATGCGTTGAGACGTCGGTTAGTGACATGGCAACTTTGTGACGAGTCTGTAGAGGATGTGAGTTACGGATTTCTAATCATAATCAATTTTTCGATCTCATAGTTCTCGACATATACGCTTTCGACGTCATCTTGGGCATGGATTGGCTCATCACCTATAGAGGTCATATGGATTGCGATCGGTGAAGAATGTCTTTCTTCACTCCATAGGGAGTTTATCTTTCTTTTGTAGGTGATCGGGGCGACGGTTTAGTACCTTCACCTCTTCTTGCTCTAGATGGTTGTGATCTAAGTGTTATTCTTTACTCCTTGCTTATTTGTGATGATTATTCTACTCCTATTGAGTACGCTCCTATTGTTGATGAGTTCCCTGATGGCTTTCCTCATGACTTGTTCGAGTTGCCACCTCGGCGAGAGGTAGAGTTTGCTATAGATATTATTTTGGGGACAACCCCCATATGTATGCCTTCGTATCATTTTGCTCCCATAGAGTTGGTAGAGCTAAAGGTTCAGCTTCAGGAGACGGGTTTCATATGCCCTATTATGTTGTCGTGGCGAGCGCTAGCTTTATTCGCTAAGAAAAAGGACCGACCTCTATGCTTGTGCATTGATTATAGGAAGCTTAACCAGGTGACAATTAAGAACAATTATTATATGCCACGGATTTCCGATCTCTTCGACTAGTTACGGGCACCCGATATTTTTCGAAGATAGACTTGTGTTCGGGTTATCATCAAGTGCGAGTCAGGGAGGAGGATATTCCGAAGAAGGCTTTCCACACACGCTACGGTCATTTTGAGTTCTTAGGGATGCCCTTTGGCTTGAGAAATGGCCCAGCTATTAGGATAGTATACTTAAAAGTCATACTTTTATGTATTTTTATCATTGATCCCTGGCATATTAATGAGAAGACAATTGAGAATTTTGCATTTAATGTTTCATATTTATTATATATGTCATGTGTGAATGCACACTCCGTATATTCCAACCAATATTTGACTCGGTGCATGAAGTACGAAAGATCGGGTCATAGGTTCTGACATAATATACAAGTTGGCTCACAATCACAATTGACCTGGACAATTCATTGGTATAATTGTAGCGCATCGTTATAGAAGCTAGTCTTGGCTAATTCCAACGATTTGAATTCTAGTCTGGGAATTTGATGTTCAGGCTCGATGTGTTGGTACACATGGTGTGTATTGAGAGAGATCAATAGGATGATCATTTCTATACTGACTATATGAATTGATTCACATCCTATATTATAATATATTACACGCACTCTTAATCCCGACGTGATTTATTAATCATATTCAGGCGATGTGTAGTGCTTTGACTCACCAATGATTAAGATCATGATATTGAGATCAATATGGCCAGTGGATGGGGTACTGTCGTTGTTTGTTCGATGGTTAATAATCAGCTGGTAGAAACCACATCTGATTTAGGCTAAAGACTTCC
>JAULLF010577428.1:0-15126 GCA_035668175.1 Sarracenia flava
AAAACACATCCTCTCTCTAACAAAATATATGTATTTTATTTTTCATGCATTACGAGATATATCCATGTATATCACATTCCTAATTACATTAAATAAAATACACCCATATATGTATATAACCCCCTTAGGGCCGGCCGTGTATAAATGTAGAGACCAAAATTATTATATATATATATATATATATCAATATATTAAAATAGGTTTAAGTATATATCCCATTACCATAAAGATAATGATCAAAATACGCTTAACTAAAATAATTTATTCTCTCACAAAATATGGCCGGCCACCCTTAGGTCAAATACCTAATATGCCACTTTTTCAATTATGCCCATGAACATTTAATTTAATACACTAACCGTCCCGACGAAAAAACTGACGATCGAATTAAATTAAATAATAACCGAAGCCAACCAATGAACCGTGCATATAAACGAGCTACGTGAGAGATCACGAAGAAGTATAGGACTCGGTCTAATCGTACGAGAAAACCAGATATCCATAACTCAACCCCCGAGTTAGATCCTTTCTCGAATGAACCAGGACTTATTCCACTAAAGGGCTTGACAGAACTCCCGGCACTAACTCGATTTGTCTCTCGAGTTTCCAATTATCAAATGCACTGGAGTCTCCCCACGTTTAAGATATGGATTCCCAAAAATCGAATTAGGTTACTGACAACCCGATTCGATAATCCTCTTTTTCTTGCACCCGCACCGCTTATCCTTTTGACATGCCGGATCAAAAGATCCAATTGCAAGATTCTGGAATAGTTAAACCTATATGCCAAGCACACGAGGGGGAACTCCTCAACCAAAATCGGACGTGGTTACCGTCAGCTGATTATCAACCATTGATCGAATAACGACAGTACCCAATCCACCGATCATATTGATCTCAGTATCGAAATCTCAGCCATTGGTGAGTTAAAGTACTCTCCGAACATGGTTCGATCAATCACGTTGGGATTAGGAGTACGTGAAATTCATGATAATATATGATGTAGATCAATTCATATAGTCAGTATAGAATTGATCATCCTAATGATCCTGCTCAATACACTCCAATTGTACTAACACATCGAGCTCGAACATCAAATTACCAGACCAGAATTTGATCCGTTTCACTTAGCCAAGACTGGCTAATATAACGATGTGCTACAACCATACCAATGGACTGTCCGGGTCCATTGCGGTTGTGAGCCCACTTATATATTTGTCCGAACCTTTGACCCGATCTTCCTCGCTTCATGCGACGAGTCAAATACTAGACAAAATGTACGGACTATGCATTCACACATCATACATAATAGATACGAAAACAGTAAATGCAAATACATCTCAATTGTTTCTCATTAATATTCCAGGGATCCAAGATAATAAAATACATAACAGCATGACTTTTAGTACACAATCCCAATAATCTGCGACTGATACTCAAAGTTATGTAGGATCCCATCTGATACCTAACCCTTTTACCTGAGTAAAAGAATCCGCTAGGTTTGTCCACAGATCTAAGCATGCAAATCATAATGTCTCCACGTTGCACAGTCTCCCGGATGAGACATTACTTTCCCTCATTGTTCTTTCCCGAAGAAAACACATAGCATAAGGTGGACCTCCTAGAATTCCTATCAATGTTGGAAAAACGAGTCTGCATACCCAAGGGGTACAAGACTATCAGCCTGGTACACCGACATATACTCTCTAATTCCTTTTCGATACTTGAGTGTATCCTTGACTGCAGTCAAAATGTTCTACCTCTAAATTTGAATCATATCTGATTACCATGCCAATGACATAACAGACATCCGGTCCAGTACAGAGCATGGCATACACGAGACTTCCCACTTCCGAAACATAAGGAATACCTCTCATCCTCCCTATCTCCCGGGATGTTCTAGGAGACCGATCCCTAGAGAGAGAAATTCCAAATTCGAAAAGAATAAATCCTTTCTTGGAATTTTTCATGCCAAAACCAGCAATAATCAAGTCAATATAACGGGCCTGGGATAAGCCCAACATCCTACGTGATCAATCTCGTAAGAGGTTGATCTCAAGGATTTGGCCTACTTGTCCCAAGTCCTTGATGTCAAATTGACTTGATAATCATGCCTTTATCGAAGATAACAGCCCCACATTGTTGCCAATTAGGAGAATGTCATCAACAAGGATGACTAGAAACACTACCTTGTTTCCATCATGCTTCCAGTACACACAATATTCGATAGGACACTGATCAAACGTGAATCTTTTGATCACCTGGTGAAATCAAGTATTCCAAGACCTTGATACTTTATTAAGTCCATAAATGGATCCATTTAGCTTGCACAACATGTGCTCCTGGTCTTTTTCTATGAGCTCATTTGGCTGCATCACATAGATGCTCTCGTCAAGACTTCCGTTAAGGATGGCTACCAGCGAGTAGAATTAAGCATGGCTACCAGCGAGTAGGTTTCCTCATAATCAAACCCTTCTTTCTTACCCAAAAAATTTTTAAAAGAATTACCCAAAAAAAAACCCTTCTTTCTGAGTAAACCCCTTCCCAATAAGCCTAGCTTTGAAGGTTCCAACCTTCCCGTCTACTCCTCTCTTTTTCTTGTAGATCCATTTGCACCCAATGGGTTTTATCCCATCAAATGGTTCTAAAAGGTCCCAGACCTAATTAGAGTACATATACTCTATCTCAGACTCCATAGCCTTTTGCCATAATTCTGCATCCTTGTCTTGAAGTGCTTCATTGTAGTTTCGGGGTTCGGTATCCAGTTCTTCCGGGATCTTGTCAAGTGACTCTCCCAAGAACATATACCTCTCAGGTTGACGAAAAATCCTCCCACTACGACGAGGACCCTCCTGTGCACTCATACCATATCCATTTGTACCATATTATCAGTCCTAACCTCTTCTAGAACAACTTGTGTCTGGGATTTGTGGTTTATTACATAATCCTCTTCCAGGAATCTTGCATTTGTGCTAATAATTACCCTTTTGACTCTTAGGATTACAAAATAAATCACCCTTAGCTCCTCTAAGGTATCTTACACAGAAACAAACTTCTGCCTTTGGTTCCACCATACTTACATTTCCCACCAACACGTATGCTGGGCAAATCCCATATCTGGAGATGTTTAAGACTTAGCTTACGCCTTGTCCACAACTACATAGGGTCACCGGGAAATGTCTTAGTAGGTACCAAATTCAGAATGAAACCCATTGTTTCTAATGTAAACCCCCAAAACGTATGTGGTAAATCAGAATAACTTACCATGTACTTTACCATCTCCTTAAGGAACCTATTCCTTTTTATCGCTACACCATTATGCCGAGGCATCCTTGGTGCAGCTAACTGGGATATAATCCCACGTCTGACAAGTAGTCCCTTGAACTCCCAAAGGGGTATTTACCACCACGATCATATCATGGGGTCTTACCTACCTCTTGCCTGGTTGTTCATCCGACCACATGTACCAGAATAAACCTATTCTAACACTTATTTGACTCTAAGTCCCTTGGCCGTGAATGGTCTCTTGGTCATCTTACCCTCTAAATAGGATGTGCAGACTAGAAGTGCCTCTACTTCCAATGAACCTTAAGGTCCATCTTCTACTAGTCTTTGTATCTTATTAAGATTAATATGTCCTAAACGAAGTTGCTAAAGTAGTGTTAGGTTCAGCGAGGAACCTTTCCTATTTAGCGGTAAAAGATGTAAATTATTCACCTCATCATTTTGTGTAGTAGAAATTATTGGGTGTGAAATATAAAGACCATTATCCAATGTACCGTGATAGATGAAGTGTTTACCAAGCACAATATTGCAAAATTGCTTATTGTAGTAAACACAATATCCGTCATCTCCCAATCAAGAAACTGGAACTAAGTTCCTTCTGATTTGTGGTACATACAAATGTTCTTTAACATTTACACACATATTTCCACTAAAACCTGGAACTATATATCCAACTGCAGTAGCAGTCCCTGGGAGTCATACCCTACTTGAAGGTAAACTGTGCCATCTTTTGGTTGTTTGGTCACCCAGGATCCCTACAATAAACTATAGACATGATTAGTGGCTCCTATATCTACATACCAGATTTTCGTAGATACAATTGCTAAACATGATACCACAACTTAAGGATAAGGCATTACCTGCAGCCTCGTTCATTTCGGTCAGGACAATCCCTTTTCCAACATCTCGGTTTCTGACAGTAATAGCAACTACCCTTAGGCACCTAAACCTTTACCTTGGTAGTTGATGTCTCCTAGCCACCAACCCCTTGTGTATTGTCATGTTGCACCCCTTTCTTCTTCTTTGTACCACCTCTTGGCCTAGAAGGAGAAACCTTTTATGCAAGAAACACATGGATCGACTTTGGGATAACACCCTTCACTGCCTTTAATTCTTTCAATAATTTCCCTAAAGACAATTTAGGTGGGATTGCTGAAGTGAATTTGGTAGTGACTGGAACACGATATTAGCCTGAGTTTCCCCATCAATCTTGGTTCCGAGGACCTTCAATCCATTAAGAAGATCGATCATCTTCGAAACATGGTCCCTCCCAGGTGTACCCTATGCCATGTTCGTGTTCATAAGACCCATCACAGTAACTTGCCTTGCTGCCCGCCCTTGCCTGCCAAACATCTTTGTAAGGCTAAAGATCATATCAGCTCCAGATTCCATAGACTGATACTGGCTTTGCAAAACATTTGACATGGAAATCATGATGTTGCAACATGTCATCCGATAAGTCTTTACCTAATCCAGATAGTGCCGAATCTCCTGTTAGGAGATCCACAATTAGGAGAATAACGGCTTGAGTCGTTTAATTAATATTTATATTTTATTGTAAATCGATGGAATTTTGGATAACTCATATTATCCTTGGATTTCTAGGGCTAAAATCAAATTTTTAACTACGGTGTTGGCAAAAATATTTTTCGATTAAAAGATTAAATTTCTTTTTGACAAAGTGGTAATTTATATATATGTATTTTTATAATTTGTAAAAAAAAAGAGAAATAATAAAACTCGCGCATCACAGTTGCGCGAACGGAGAAGCTTCGAGAAGAAGCATGAATGGTGAAGAAGCGGAGAAGAAGAGGGGGGAGAAGCCACCACCTCCGGCCACCGCCCTCGACGTCGACCAAGGCCGACCACCGTCGCACCACCTCTAGTACCGATTGTCACCGGCCAAGGGAGAAGGGAGAGAGAGTTTCGTCAGAGGCAAAACAGGGGAGTTGAAACCAGAGGGAGAGAGGAGAGGAAGGAGAGGGGGCCGCCGATGCCACCATTACCGGCAAGACCAGTCGCTAGTGCTGATCAACGAGAGGAGAGAAGAGAGAAGCAGTGGTAGGGAGGAACTGAAACAGAAGCACGGGAGCAGCGGCGCAGAATAGCAATTGCGTGCCTCAATAGCTCGATTTCGCTTCAAATCAGTTCGATTTCCTGCATTTTCTCCAACTAAGGTAGGATCTTGGACTTTTTAAATCTTGTTATCAACATGGATTGTAGATTTCTGAAAATTTTAGATTAAAAATCTGAAAATTGTGAGATACGCGACGTTAGGGCTTGCGGGTTAAGCTTGGTTTGGATACCTAATCATCTCGTTTCCTTTAAATTCAGCTTATAAGTACATTTTGTATCATGTTAGGATATGAGTTGTTGAATCAATTTTGTGAAATGAAGATTAGGGTTTTGAAAGGTGGGAAGTTGGCATAAATTTGAGGTTTTTCCGTATTGGGGATGACCTTGAGAGATTGATCTCAATTGTGTGAAACTGGGTTAGAGAGTATCTCATGGTTAAAATTTGATGCGTTGTGGATATTAGAAAAATTTGCGGGAAAATTCTCGGGTTGATGGAAATTGAAAAAATAAATAAATAAATAAAATGTATAGCGTTTCGGGATTAGAAACTAGTCATTAGTATGGATAGGTGTTTTAAACCCAAAATTGAGTTAAAATAACTATAACCCTGTTATACCAACGTTAAATTTGATAACTTGCTTGAGTGTTAGGGTGATCGTGTAGTTGCCTTGACTATGTTAATGTTGATTATGATACATATGTGGTCCGGCATTTTGTTAATTAGTGTTAAAATCCTATTTGTAGGATTCCCTGAGAATAGTAAATGTTCTTGTTACAGAATATCATGTATGTTGGATATTCTTAGGGAGACGTTTTGTTGATTGCTCTGGTCGATTTAGGATTGCCCCTAGTCTTGATACAGTGGTGTTCAAACTTTGTAGTTAATTTTGATTGGGCTTGACGAAACCAAAATATGAGGTTTTGGTTATACCAACTCACCCGGAGTGTTGGTATCTTAGTTGTAAAATACCCTGCGATTATGACAATATCAGGCGATTTATGTCACCCCTATTATAGTATATCGCGTTTTATGATTATGATAGTCTTTTTATCATTGTACCAGTCATGGGAATCCTATTTGCAGATGTCCCTACGAAGAAGATGGAATAGGATTGACTATATTATCCATCTTGTAAGAATTAATGCAATGTGAAGTTGATGCGTTATCCTAATCAGGATATGCTTTGAGACATGCATTGCTATTCATTTTAGGAAATTTGTTGGTTGATGTGACCTAAGGGTTGACACGCTTAACGTGTGGCACAGGGGAGACCCACCCCTTCCGTTAAGTCCGTAAGTTTGGGCACAACTCGTGTAGAATTTGTCGGGGAGACCCACCCCTTCAGTCTAGGATCGTAAGTCTGGGCGTGACTCTTTATGAGTTTGAGTTATGGGGGAGACCCACCCCTTCGGTTAAGTTCGTAAGTTTGGGCACAACTCGTGTAGAATTTGTCAGGGAGACCCACCCCTTCGGTCTAGGATCGTAAGTCTGGGCATGACTCTTTATGAGTTTGAGTTACGGGGGAGACCCACCCCTTCGGTTAATTCCATAAGTTTGGGCGCATCACGTGTAGAATCTTTCAGGGAGACCCACCCCTTCGGTCTAGGACCGTAAGTATGGGCGTGACTCTTTATGAGTTTGAGGTGTGTGAATATAAATGATGTCATATTCACAAAGGTTTGGCATTGATGTCTGTGCATGCTTATATGGTAGATATCTTTATTATTAATACTAGGTAGCGGTAGATATCTTTATAGAATTACGATGTTATAGATATCTATATAGTGGATATTCTTAACTATAGATAGTTAGTTGTGGATATTCTTGACATAGATATCCGTGTGATGGAAGTTGTGGAAAAGGTAGTTAGATAGTGATATGAGTGCTTAGTGAGCTGGATTTGTTACATAGAGTGGCTCAATCATTAGTTAAGGGTTGTAAATATGGACTTGTGGATATAGACTTGCTGTAGCAAAACTTTTTACTCGCAGTATAGTTCTTTTCCTTAAAAATAGGCATGTGATACACAAATTTTAAACAAACAGTATTATGCTACTTTCTGTTTCTGACTTGCATTTATTACATGCCAACCTTACATATCATGATGTAGATTTATTATGTCTATTATCCTGCTATTTGGGCTCCGCCCACGTTAACATTTTTCAGGTTAAGCGGGAAAAGCTTGAAGATTAAAGCACAGGCGGGAAAGGGACCAGCTTTTGGATATTCCATTATCTACTTATTTCATTGTTCTTTTCCCTTTTGGATGAATGTATAAAAAATTGTATTTTAGTTTCTGTTCATGGATGACTGTACGGCCATAAGACCATTTATCATTTCCTTGTTTGCATGTGACTTATCGTTGGGTAGTTTTATTTTCTTTTGGTTTAGTTAGCTCTTATGCTTTCAGTTGTTAGTGGGTTGGAGAGCCTATGGGCCGCCCCTTTTATATATTGAGATTGATGCCACATGTAGTTGTGCCGAATAACGGCTTGGTGTAGCTTAGAATAGTCTAGGTTTGCCACGGATGCAGATTGTTGTTATTCTTATGTCCAGGTACCTTGTTTACAGGCCATTGTCCGTTTTCGGGAAGGTCCAAAAACAGGGGAAACTCTGCCGAAATTTCTAAAAATTTTTATAGTTAAAATATTTTTCAACGTTTTTCCTAAAATTTCTTAACAAGAAAAATATTCTTATTTTTCTTAAATCGGTATGTTAAAGAAATAAATATTCGGCATGAGATTCGGTATCTGGTATATGGATAATTTCGTATTAGATTATTTATTGATTTAGGTCGGGTCGTTACAGATGGTATAAGAGCACTAGGCTCGATTACCTTAGGACCGTGGGAAGGGTTGTGTGTTATACCGAGAGGGATGAATTGCTTGTTGCATCCATGTTTTGTGTGCCTACTTGCCTATGATGTGATGTGACATATTTGTGCATGCTATGTGTTTTTTTTTGGGTAATTAATTGTAACATAAAAGAAAAAGAAAATATTTACAAAGCTACAAGGGGCATACCCCAGGCCTTACAACCCGAAATAAAACCCTCTACAAACCACTACAAATATTCTTCGAAAGAACCAAGGCTATACAAAGCCACACATAAAAAAACAAAATACTAATCAAAGCCAAACTGCGGCTTAATCAAAATCAAAACATAGGCCAGAAGATCACTATCGTGAGCTCATACCCAGCTTACCCACACCCTCAATCGCTTTGAGGCTCAAAGAGGCATGGGAAGCTGGGCGAGAATGCGTAGCAGAGCACCTAACCGTATCCGTGACCAGCCTAGGCTGAGCACCAGGCTGAATATGGCTAGAGCTGCCGACCTGAATGCACGATCCTGTTGGACGAAACTGCCTATCTGCAGGCCGGACTTCTCGAGGGACTTGAGTAGCTTCAGATTTCACCTCATTTCCTTGTTTCTTTCCCGAATTCATTCCCTTAATAGATCTCCTCCTGCTCACCCTAACCCATTCAGACGACACAGAAGAGTCACTGTCGCTATCAACTGTTTTTCCATCTCGGGATCCTTCTTCTGGGCAGGCTTCATAATCTTTTCCTATATCCTTCCCCTTGCAATCCCCATGACCGAATGTATTGCAATGTCCACATATCGGAGGCAGACCTTGATACTCTACATTGACTTCTACCGTTTCTCCTTCACATCTAACCCTTACCGAATGAATCAATGGCTTGGACGCATCAATTTCAATACATATCCGGGCGAAAGAGATACGCATCATCGACTCCGTTACCCTGTCGAGAAACAATGGTACTCCAATAGCACTCGCAATTTTACCATGTGGTTTATGTGAGTATGGAAGTAGAATTTTGAGGATGATATTTCTTATTTCGGCGTCCTGATTACTAGTTTGGGGTTCCATTTAGAAGGGCGCCTCGCGAACGCCTATTCTACTTGGAAATCCAGACGAGTTGTTCGGATTGAGATGTCACTCCAAGAAAACCTCCTCGGTATGTGTTTGTATGATGCTATGCTAATGTGACTCGATGGTAGTATGTTATACCCTCGACCAATTGGTCATTGGGACATTGTTTGTCTTATCATCATGATAAGTTTATGATCTTGAGTTATTGAAGTTGACATATTTTCTCCCCCATTTTATGTAGTTCCCTGATGTCTCGAGGGCGAGGACGCGGCCAAGGCCGCAATGTAAATGATATGCCAGAGATAAAAGTACAAGAAGAATGAGATGGGTAGGAAATGAGCGATGCAACAAATCCCCATGTGCTAGTAGATGGGTTAGGTATTCTTCAAGAGTTGGTTACTAGCATCAGGACTTTGGCACAGGGTGCTACGGGTGGTGCACAAGGCCCAGAGACGAGGATATCTGTGGCTATGCGAGATTTTCTGAGACTTGACCCACCCACCTTTAACGGTGAGCCAGACCCTATGATTGCCATAGCTTGGCTTGATAGGATCACCAAGATCCTTAACATAGTAAGGATTACTGAGGACCTGATAAAGATCAGTCTCGCAAACTTTCAGTTACAAGGAGAGGCAGATAAGTGGTGGAATTATGCGAAGGCAATGGGAGATGGTACGTGGGCCACTTTTTCAAAGTTATTCTTAGATAAGTACTTTCCAGCATTAGTGAAGGAAGCCTACTACACAGAGTTTATGGCTCTTACTCAGGGTTCTATGTCAATGGCCCAATATGAGCATAAATTCACATGTTTGTCTGAATATGTGCCCGAGATAGTAGCAACAGATGCGTTGCGAGCCAAGCGGTTTGAGAGAGTCTTACGCCCAGCTATCAGGAATAGGGTAGCAGCATCGAGGTGTACAGTAGGCAGCTATTGTGGTGGAACAGAGTTTTGCGACGGATACGAAGAGGAGTGGCGAGGGACGACCACCGATTTCAGTAGGATCTGCTCAATCTTCAGGGCAACAGTTGTGCAAAAGGAAGTCTGGGGATGGTCGGTCTTCTTCTTCTTCACTGTGACAGCAGCAGTCGCCCACAGCATCAGCCCCATCCACTATATCTTCTGGACAAAATGGCCCAGGGAGTGGACTTTGTTTTGTGTGTGATCAGCCTGGGTACTTAACGAAGGATTGCCCGCAGAAGAGGATAACAAGATCTCCATCTGTGTGTTATCGATGTGGACAGTCAGGACATTTACGATGAGATTATCCGTAGGGTCAGAGTGGACATAGTGCAGCAGATAGACTACGGGGACAGTCTACAGCGGTAGCACAGGCAGTACCAGCCACGTCGGAAACCTCTACCGGGCCATTGGTCAACAAAGGTATTTTTTTGTTTATCGATCATGTGTGTGTGTGTTCTTATAAACGCTGCAACATTATGATTCTTTAAATCCTCTATTTGGTATTACGTGCTATATCATGTATCAGTTAGTTCGTATAGTTATAGTTAGTGTTTGTGTGTGGTTCTGATAAGTTTGGGTTTATGAGCCCGTTACAGTAGGAGCAGGTTATGATTAGTGTGACCGTTAGAGTTGAGATGTGCTAACTCTATGTGCAAGATGAGTGTCTTAGGAAGAATGTCTAGGGAGCTCGAAGTTATGTGGTTGACGTGATGGTTTGAAAATGCAAGTGGCTGATGTAACGCAGACCCATCTTAGACTCATCTTTAATTCGAAGATGGTTTTTCTTGAAAACGATAAAACAATTTTAAAGTTTAAAATGAATTAAAAGTATGATTTTATTTCGGGGCGTTACAATCAAGTGTCTATACCTGGAAGGTAGATTAGTATAAGTGATAGATCGTTTGTTAAGGATCAGTAACTCCATCCTATGGCTGACATTGGGAAGGAGATACCTATCACCTTGAATATTCGAAGATCTTCGACCTGATAAACAAGAAAAGGAATCAATCCTTAGTTTCGGTATGACAAGGCAGTTTGTAGAATGGAGCTTTAGTCTTAAGTATGGGAGATACTGTGATTTCGAGGACGAAATCTCCTAAGTGGGGGAGGTTGTAATGGCTTGAGCCGTTTAATTAATATTTATATTTTATTGTAAATTGATGGAATTTTGGATAATTCATATTATCCTTGGATTTTTAGGGCTAAAATCAAATTTTTAGCTATGGTGTTGACAAAAATCTTTTTCTATTAAAAGATTAAATTTCTTTTTGACAAAGTGGTAATATATATATATATATATATATATGTATTTTTATAATTTGTAAAAAAAAAAGAGAAACAATAAAACTCGCGCATCACAATTGCGCGAACGGAGAAGGTTTGAGAAGAAGAACGAACGGAGAAGAAGAGGGGGGAGAAGCCACCGCCTCCGGCCATAGCCCTCGACGCCGACCACCGTCGCACCACCTCCAGTACCGATTGTCATCGGCCAAGGGAGAAGCGAGAGAGAGTTTCGTCGGAGGCAAAACAGGGTAGCCGAAACCAGAGGGAGAGAGGAGAGGAAGGAGAGGGGGCCGCCGACGCCACCATTACCGGCAAGACCAGTCGCCAGCGCTGATCAACGAGAGGAGAGAAGAGAGAAGCAGCGGCGGGGTGGAACTAAAACAGAAGCATGGGAGCAGCGGCGCAGAACAGCAACTGCGCACCTCAATAGCTCGATTTCGCTTCAAATCAGTTCGATTTCTTGCATTTTCTCCAACTAAGGTAGGGTCTTAGACTTTTTAAATCTTGTTATCGATATGAATTGTAGATTTTTGAAAATTTTAGGTTAAAAATATGAAAATTGTGAGATACGCGGCGTTAGGGCTTGAGGGTTAAGCTTGGATTGGATACCTAATCTTCTCGTTTCCTTTAAATTCAGCTTATAAGTACATTCTGTATCATGTTAGGATATGAGTTGTTGAATCAATTTTGTGAAATGAAGATTAGGGTTTTTGAAAGGTTGGAAGTTGGCATAAATTTGAGGTTTTTCCGTATTGGGGATGACCTTGAGAGATTGATCTCAATTGTGAGAAACTGGGTTGGAGAGTATCTCATGGTTAAAATTTGATGCGTTGCGGATATTGGAACAATTTGCGGGAAAATTCTCGTGTTGATGGAAATTGAAAATAAATAAATAAATAAAATGTATAGTGTTCTGGGATTAGAAACTTGTGATTAGTATGGATAGGTGTTTTAAACCCTAAATTGAGTTAAAATAACTATAACCCTGTTATACCAATGTTAAGTTTGATAACTTGCTTGAGTGTTAGGGTGATCGTGCACTTGACTTGACTATGATAATGTTGATTATGATACATATATGGTGCTACATTTTGTGAATTTGTGTTAAAATCCTATTTGTAGGATGCCCTGAGAATAGTAAATGTTCTTGTTACAGAATATCACGTATGTTGGATATTCTTACGGACACGTTTTGTTGATTGCTGGGGTCGATTTAGGTTTGCCCTTGGTCTTGATACAGTGGGATTCAAACTTTGTAGTTAATTTTGATTGGGTTTGACGGAACCAAAATGTGAGGTTTTGGTTATACCAACTCACCCGGAGTGTTGGTATCTTAGTTGTAAAATACCCTGTGGTTATGACAGTATCAGGCGGTTTATGTCACCCCTATTATAGTATATCGCGTTCTATGATTGTGATAGTCTTCTTATCACTATACCGGTCATGGGCATCCTATTTGTAGATGACCCTACGAAGAAGACGGAATAGGATTGGCTATATTATCCATCTTGTGAGAATTAATGGAATGTGAAGTTGATGCGTTATCCTAATCAGGATATGCTTTGGGACAGGCATTGCTATCCATGTTAGGAAATTTGTTGGTTGATGTGACCTGAGGGTTGACACGCTTAACATGTGGCACAGGGGAGACCCACTCATTCGGTTAAGTCCGTAAGTTTGGGCGCAGCTCGTGTAGAATTTGCCGAGGAGACCAACCCCTTCGATCTAGGACCGTAAGTCTGGGTGTGGCTCTTTATGAGTTTGAGTTGTGGGGGAGACCCACCCCTTCGGTTAAGCCCGTAAGTTTAGACGCAGCTCATGTAGAATTTTTTGAGGATACCCACCCCTTCGGTCTAGGACCGTAAGTCTGGGTGTGACTCTTTATTAGTTTGAGTTACGGGGGAGACCCAACCCTTCGGTTAAGTCCATAAGTTTGTGCGCAGCTCGTGTAGAATTTTTCGGGGAGACCCACCCCTTCGGTCTAGGACCGTAAGTCTAGGCGTGACTCTTTATGAGTTTGAGGAGCGTGAATATACCTGATGTCATATTCACGAAAGTTTGGCTTTGATGTCCGTGTATGCTTATGTGGTAGACATCTTTATTGTTGATATTATGTTGCGGTCGATATCTTTATGGATATTACGATGTTATAGGTATCCATATACTGGATATTCTTAACTGTAGATAGTTAGTTGTGGATATTCTTAACATAGATATCCATGTGACGGAAGATGTGGAAAAGGTAGTTAGATAGTGATATGAGTGCTTAGTGAGCCGGATTTGTTACATAGAGTGGCTCAATCTTCAGTTAAGGGTTGTAAATACGGACTTGTGGATATAGAGTTGCTATAGCAAAAATTTTTACTCGCAATATGGTTCTTTTCATTCAAAAATAGGGATGTGATACATAAATTTTAAACAAACAGTATTGTTGGCCCAAAGGTTATTCAATCAAGTTCCTTTTGTTGTTTTGACTTATAAGAACACATTGACTTTGTATTACTAATATTTGAGTTGCACTACTAAGTCATTTTCAGGATTTAAGTACCGCAAAATATTGCCCAAGTATTAAAATCCAAGATCACAGTTACTTTGGAGTTTCTCAAATTTTGGCATAAGTAGGTCGTCTCACTTTATAAGTCTACCGTCCCACTTGGTTTAATTTTTGATGTGGTTCAAGCTCAAGGCAGCTGTGACGTCCCAATTATCAAAGGTACAGTCCCAATTTTGCAAATCTTCAAGCCTTAGACCAACTGTGCCGTCACACTTGCAAAGTGTACCGTCTTAGTTGAGTGACCAAGTTCAGATTTGAAGACCAAGTGAAAGAGAGACGTCCCACCTTAGAAGGGAGACATCCCAGTTTGAAGAAATTTGAAGTATGTGAAGTTCGAAGAAAAAGTACCTTCACAATTTGTAAAGGTACCGTCTTACTTTTATGCGCTGGAAAACAAGTTGAAGACTGAAGAAAGTGCGCCGTCACAATTCAAAATAGTACCGTCCCAGTTTCGGTCAAAAATGAAGTCAACCAAGATTGTGCCGTCCCAATGGGCCAAAGTACCGTCCCAGTTGGAGCAGATTTTACAAACTTGTATTATCTCAAATTGTGTCATCCCAATTCTCAAAGGTCCCGTCCCAAAAGTTTGAGAGTTTTTGGACTGAAGAAATTGTACCGTCCCAATTCTTAAAGGTACCGTCCCAATTTCCAGCCCTCAAATTTGAGCCGTCCCAATTTGGAATGCTGCCGTCTCACTTCGAATCCTGATTTGAATTTTATGCACCAACGGTCATATTTTCGAGCATTTCATGCGCACCAACGGATATATTTTCTCAAGGACTATATAAGTAATGAATTTTGAAGACTCAACAACCATATAACAAGCATTAAACTGTTGTATTCATTGTTCCTTAACTTCCACACAGCTGACATTCTCATTCTACTGTCATTACTGATTCTCTCTTGGCCGCTAGCATTCATATCTCTGGTTATTCCTCACCAACTCCCATAAAATAGTTATTTCTTACCTTTTCGAGAGTGAGAGAATATTGAAAGTGAGCATTCATGGTTCTATCCCCTCATTAAAGGAGGATTTGATTTCTTAATCACACTTCTCATACTTGTACGGC
>JAULLF010578503.1:0-15104 GCA_035668175.1 Sarracenia flava
TTCTTTCTTTTCTGTGCTTTTTTGGTTACTAGTCCTTTGATTGCCGGTCATCCGGCATTACTTGTGTAGAGAACGAGGGATAGGGAGGGTGAGAGGGGGAGGGGGAGCGAGAGGGAGGGCGAGGGGTGGGGGCGGTTAGGGAATGGGGAGAGTTTGGATATCAAAGCATAATCTTAATCTTTCAATCTCTAAATATAACATTACTGTTATAAATCTCACCTCTCACAGCTTTGAAGGTTAGAAAGGGTTTGAAGTTCTTTCAACCATCAACTGTTTGAATAATCTTCTAGTTGCATACTTGTATATACAAAAGGTAGTTACTACTTTGACTTGCCGAATTCAAGCAGCCAGTGGCTTTTATCTGTATGTAATGAAACTAAGTGGAAATTGCTCTTTTATCCATGACGTGGTTTTTAATCTCTGTTGGTTTTAACTGCTATTAGTTGTCAATGTCTTACAATGCATTAGGGTTTCGTTGCCAAAGTCAGTCTGCCATATTGTGGTGTGTAATTATACTTTCCACACTCCCTATTCTTTCAAATGCCATATTTCAAATCATTTTGGCTGTTGAGGGAGATCAATGGAGTATGATGGATGCTCATTGGGCAAAGCTAATTGGTCTCATAAGGTAAAAACTGACGTTCAGCATTCTAATTCTTTTCTTTATTCTTCTTCTTGAAAACTATTCTCCTGAAGAAATGTAGTTAGTGTATCTACCACTGTACGACTTAAAGTGAGTTGGATTTGCAGTGATCACTCCTTGAAGCCGCATTCCGTGATTTATCGCCTGGTTGTACAACTAGTGGCAGCTTTTGTTGCATTATTTGAGATGTATGGTAGTAATTTTGGGCTGGATCTTTGCACAGGCTTCTGTTGGGGGCATTTAGTCTCTTCTTTCGAGCGTATAGGTTTGGATTTTTCCTTTTCCTTTCCTTTTCTTTTACCCTATTATAAGCTTTGACAGAGTGGTGTTGACGATTTAATATAAAGCTAAAGTTACTTTCCTATGTGAAAGTGTTTTGTCCACAATTTTTTTGTTCTTTAGATAGGAGACAAAAACAACTTTATTAAAAAGTGAAAAGAAGTACAAGAGAATCGAAGGAAATAGGTTATTTCCTATTTTTGTAGCATTCTCTTTCAAGTGAACATAGAATTCATCCTTTGTTGCACGTAAGGTCCTCATTTCAGGGGTCTATGCTGTTTATTGTATCCTGATGTACAGCTGGTTGTGGGCAGTAGCCACCCATCGTGGGTTTCTCTACCATTTTTCTCTTGTAGCTGCGTTGGACTTATTGACTGGTCTTTAACAAGTAATTTTCTTGGCCTCTTCAGGTGAGTATATTGCAGTAAATGACGTTTGTCTTGTAATTTTTTGTTATAAAATCTTTATTCAATTGTTAATTCTTTCACTGATTAGCGTTACTATGCTTGGTTTGAAGGAGGTGGAGGTATCTTTTGTTGTATGCAGACTTGAATATCGTTATACTGAATGGATATCAGCTCCCTATATAGAGTTCTCTTATATGTTTCAATGGCTTGTTGATTTCATCGGGCTCTATAAAATCTGTTGCAAAATCTGAGTGGTCCAAAATTTGTTCTGGTGCTTCACTTCTCGTATTCTACTTCATGGTAAGTATAGGTCGACTCAACTTCGGATTTGTCTGATATCAGTTTTGACAATTCAGTTGGCAAATGGAAATGATCTTTCATCTTTGGAAAACTAGTGTTTTTCATAGAAAGTATATTTGTGTATCTCAGCTTTGAGGATACAGTCTAGAGGTTTTAAGCATCTCTGAGGTTCAACATTTCCTATAAATTTGGGATACCAAGTGGAAAGAACACACTAGTAGTTGTATAGACTACCTTTTGAACCTCAGTTCGAAGTTTTCATATGACACTGAACTTCGAAGAAACCGAGTAAATTGGAGGTGTGAGGTTGTTACGTGCTTTTGACTTGATATTTGTTTGGTTTAATTATTCTCTCCTAGAACTTCTAGAGAGGATCATGTGATTGAGTCCTTTGCACTTGCTTTTATTTTCATTTTATTTTCAAGCTATAGTGAACCTCTAATATTGTCACCTTTAGTATGTGGGAGTTCTTGATTGCCAAGAGGATGTTGGAACTAGATAGGGTTGCTTGGTACTTAGATCTTCTTTGTGTTCAAATGTTTAGTTCTTAGCGTTCCTAATCCATATGCAATGTTAATTGTTTTCTTCTTCTTCTTTGCCTCCCTTTTCAGCTTTCTCACATTAGATCTGATCTTGTGGAAATGGATATGATTGTCAGTATGAGAGGAAATAGCTTGACTGAGAAGTTTCTTCCCTTGAAACATTCATTTCTGATTAAACATTCATTTCTTCCCTTGAAACATACATGATTTCACTGTATGGTCTTAATAATCTATTGACACTATTATGAGGGTGTTTGGCATTACTGAGGCTAGTAACTTATAGATTGTAGTTTGTAGTAGAAGTTGTTAGTGTTTGGTAGAAATTGCAGGTTATAGCTAAAATATAAGAAAAAATAGTTATAGTTTGTAGCATAAGTTGTGAGTGTTTCGTAAAGATTTTAGCTTATGATTAAAAGTAGTTGCAGGAAGCTAAAAGCTTTGCCAAACACCCCCTATGTCTGGCGGTGACTTTACTAAGATTATGATTTATACTACCATTTGAGACAATAATTTATTACTAAGAATATGGTACTCTTTGATATTTCCCTTGAATTGAGGGGGTTGTTTTGTTTATACCATTAGTTATCTTTATGATGGTTTGTTTGACGTCTTAAGTTATGGTCAACGATCAAGGTTTATTGCATTTGGAGAAATAGAAACTTGAGGACATTCAATGGTTCCAGCCGTTGTATTGGTGAAATCATCAGGGATATTGTTGAAATGGTTCGTAGCAGGCTCTACTCTCAGAAGAGGGTTCCGAGGTCCCCCAACACTCTGCGTATCTAGGAGATTTGGGGCCTCTCAGAAGATATTTTCGGTCCTTAATTGGTTACTTTTGCCCCGCTTTTTAGCTGCTGTTATCTGGTATGGTAGGTGTTGATATGTGTAGCTATAGTTTTTTTGTAGTTGCCCTGTATTTTGTTTTGCCTAGCTATGTGGGATGTACATATCTTTTTGTATAAAGCCTTCCCCTTACGGCTTGTGTAAGGGATGTGTGTGTGTTTTGGGTGGGTGAGTTTTTTTGGTTTTTGTTTGTTTGGTAGTGCTCTTTCAGGTTTCTTGCTGATTGGTCTGCTGCACCTATGTGCTGCTAGTTCCATGTGCAGCCATGCCTTGGCTGTGTTTTTGCAATGGCATTATGCTTGCCATCCCTTTCGCATTGCATTGAGATTATTTGTTGCCGCAGAAGATCATGCCATAGTAACCTTGCAGAATCTTTGTAACAGGTTTTGTAGCTGGATTTTTTTCGGCTGCAGCTGCTTGTTTTGTCCTTTTATCTTTGGTATCTTCTGCTGTTTGGTCTTTCTTTGTGCATCTTTGAGCTGCAAGCTATGTGCAGCCGTCTATCTTTGAGCCTTGATATTTGCTTGTTGCCTTTTGCTTGCTAGCCCTCTATACATTGCAATTTGATTATTTGTTGCCGTAGTAATCCATACCGCAGGAGTTCTTTGTAGCAGGTTTGGGTGTTATTGCTGAATTTGCTGGAATTGCTGCTAAATTTGCTGCAGTTTTTTGCTGAATTTGCTGTTATTGCTGAAAGTCGCTGTCTTTTGCTGAATTGCTGCTGAATTTGTTGAAATTGTTGCTGATATTGCTGAATTGATGCTGAAATTGCTGTATTTGTGGCCTTTGCTTGTTGATTATGTTGTTGCTCTTGTTTTGTTTGGTTTTTTTCGTTTCTTTTGTGCCTTGGTTTTAGTTCAGTTGTTGTAGTGGGTGTCTTTTGAGTTGTAAGGTCTGGGAAATGCCCATTGTAAATCTGTATTTTTTCTTTCTTTTATATCACAGTTAATTACTCAAAAAAGGATAAAAGTGTTGGGCCCACAGGCCATATACCCAAATACAATGTATTCTCTATATATATTTAACACGTAATGATAATCAGCTGCGGAATTTAGTAAAATAATTGAAGTGGTTTCGGATCTATATAAAATTTCACCTACATCCGATTGTGTTTTCAAAGTACAGGACTTAATCTAGGGACAGATTTCAAATATCTTTCAACCTCGGAAGCAGCTTTTATGTGAGATTCATTCCATGCATATCATGCATGCTAAACTCATTCAATATGCTAATTGCATCACTTTCTTTCTTTTCTTTTCTTTTTCCTTTATTGTTTCAATATGTTAATTGTTGTGTTCATTCACGGGACTAACTGAACATTCCTAGTTTGCTATTTCTTATCTTCAATAGATCAAAAAGATATTTCTTTATGATATGTTTTTGCCTTCTCTAAAATTGGTCCTTGGTACCTGGAATGTACTTTGAAATCCTAACTTGTAAGCCTTTTTTTTGCTAGCATTCCTAAAATTTACACACCATGCTCTTTTGGATAATGCTCTGATCAGTAGAAAACATTTGACTGCATACTTGTCTTCCTTGTCCTTAGAAGAGTACATTATTTACTAATATCTATATAACTTAAAAGAATACGTTGTCCTTGACTCCTTGTTAAGTCCTGTAAAAGGGCAATGCCAATATTGTTGTCATAGAAGTGTACATAGTAGAGGTTATCGTTTGGAATAGAAGTGTACCAGAGAATCAATGTAAAGCTTGCCCCTGCATATAATCCTTCCATCTTCTTGAAGGGAATGGAAAGTCAGTTAAGCAACTGTTTCCAATAGGTCTCCACGTGCAAGTACCGTACGAGTTGTTTAACCTGTTAACCTGAATTTTCTGGCAGTGACAGTGTATATACATGGAGTTAAGGTTTTTTTTTTACATGATAATTAATACCACAAAGTTTGAGCGAAGCCCTCAATCACCATATTTTGGCTTTATATACTTCCGCAGAACCATCAACTCTATGATGCACTATTAAGATCCTCTTGCATTCAATTGTCTTCTTCCCACTAGGAAAGTCTTAAGTTCTTTCTTTCTTCTTCATATGCATAAGCAGCAGGCAGTTCAGATGCTAAGGAGTGATAGGTGAAGATAATAAAAAGATGTAGAATTTGTGATTCGATTTAGTGTGTAGGAATGAAATCCTTTGCAAAGTGAATGAAACTGAACTTTTTTATTTTTTGAACAATAAGATAATCAGCAATACGATGAGTGGTTAAAGCAATAATAGAATTGCGGTAAGGGTACTACCTGGCCTCAAGGAGGTTGCTTGACATGGAGAGTAAGAAATAGCCTAATGATTCTCTTGAGCAATTGCTCATACTCTTTGCTAGGTTCTTCTTGCATTTTGTTTTCGTTAGTTGTCCTTTAAGTCGAGTTATTGGCAGCATTAAAGATGTCTCTTTAATTTCCCTCTTTCCCTGAAGTTGATTCTTTGAATTAGAGAAATAGGATATTGATTCGGAAAAGGAGGAATTCATTGAAACGTATTAACTTTTAGAAGGAAAAGATGGCAGCATTTGTAGCTTTTTCTGTTGAACTTCATTGTGTAGATGCATGAATAGTACCATGTATATGGAGAAAACAGTAAAGTTCTGCTTTGACATTATAATAAATTAATCGTTCACATGAATAGTACTGGTACCACTATTCTGAATAGCACCGACCAAATTAACTTCAGATTTTGACGACTTGTAATTTTATGCCAGTGACTCAATCATTGATAACTATTGTGATGTGTGGACCTTGGGCCTCCTTCTGTAATTAGCCTATTATAATATGGTATCGGAGCCATAAAACAATTGTAAAAGAAACCATAACCTCATCCAAACCCTTTGCCGCTGACGAATGTCGCCACCGTCGTCGGATATAGCCGCCTCCGTCCCCGAAAAACCCTAATCTCACCTAAATTGAAGTAGTCGCCGCCAAAAAAAAAAACTCTAAACAAAGGACAACAAACAGTTTGAGTGTCGTCCGACATCACTGATAGTCGTCGACCATTCGTCAAGGCGCGTCGGAGGCCAAAGATGTGTCACTGAGAGTCGTCGTATGTTGGTGGAAACTCTAGCCTCTATTTTGTGGGTCGCCATACATTGATGGAAACATTAGCCTCTTTTTTTAGGGTCGTCGGACCTCCATTGGTCCTTGTTGGACCTTGTCGGACCTTTGGCGACTTTTCTTTTATCGTCGATGCTCCAGTTTCACCTCTCTTTATCCATCCTCCAGTTTGATGTTTGATGTTCACATAAACCCTAGCCTCTGTCTTCGTTCGATGTTCGCATATTCAGTTTGATGTTCATCAGTTGTTCAGTTCGATGTTTGGATATTCAGTTTAGTATGAAACCGTAGCCGACACATATTCAGTTCGTTGCTCTGGCAGTTTGTTGCCCTTTTTCCGTTTGCTAGTAGTTGTTGCTACCCTCTTGGTTGTGTTTTGCTTCTTTTAATGACATTCATTTGATCGGTTTGTTTCTATTTTTTTTTTGTTGGTTGCTCATTTTGGTTGGACTTTATCTAAGTCATATATATGACAGATTCTAATTCTTCTAAAGAGATGACGGAGACAAAGCTTATTATGTCAGATGTTATGTCTGTCACCACAAAGCTTACTAATCAACTCTTGGATGGTGCTAATTATCAACATTGGTGGAAACTAGTTCTTTTTGCAATTCTTGGGATGGAGATGGAGCACCATCTAACTGATGAATGTCCAAGTAGTCAAATTGACCTTACCGATGCAAGCCTCCAAGTTGGCGATGATGCTCGATTGTACACCCGATTATTTAATTCTATGGATCCCTGGGTATGTGTGCTAATCTCCCATTGTGACTCAGTGAAAGAGATTTAGAAGTATTTGACAGTGTTATATTTTGACAAAGATAATATGATCCCTCTATTTGACGTTTCTCAATCTTTCTTCCGTCCCGAGTAGAAAGATTCTTCCTTGAGTGATTATTTTGCTTCTTTCAAAAGAATATACGAGGAATTTAATGTCATGATGCACATTACTTCTAATGTTAATCAAATGCACCAACAGTGGGAGCAGTTGGCTATTATGGCTTTTCTTAGTGGTGTACGCCTAGAATATGAGTTGGCTTGCTCCCAAATTTTGGATAGTCATGAGACCTCTTTAACAGAGGCCTACTCTAGAGCGAATCAATATATCCGTCCATAGGTCAGCCTACTAAGTGATCGCACTGCTCTTGCGAGTCATAATGCATCTCAAGGACGTGGTCAAAATCGTGATGGCTGAGGCTCATATGGGAAGGTCACTTGTTTTCACTGCAGTGGCGTGGGCTATACGCGTGATAAGTGTTGGAAGTTACATGGTAAACCTCTTACTACTAGGTTTGCCGATGAAGTTTCCGGGATTGTTTGATCTATTTAGGCTTCCTACCTCTACCTTTTCTGATGATGGCCATATTGTCCTATTAGCTGAGAACTATGCTCGCCTGATGGCTATTCAAGTTAGTCCATCTGCTACCACTGTTCAAGATTATTCTTGTACTTCTTCATATCCTGAAGTACACGTGGCTGATGGCTCATATATCCCGGTTAAAGGAATGGAGAAAGCGTCCATCACCCCTACCTTAACTCTCTTCAGTCTTGTACTTACCGGCCCTTCCCTTTAATTTGTTATCTGTCAGTGCTTTAACTCGAGAACTTAATTGTCGTGTTGTTTTCTCTGGTGCTTCTTGTGAATTTCAGAATCTTTTGACGAATAATACTATTGATAAGGGTTGTCGCACTTCAGAAAGGCTCTATGTGTTGGAGGAAACAAACCAGCTATTGCTTGTCCCAATATCTCTTCTTCTACTACTCTCGACCTTCATTGTCGGTTTGGTCATCCGGCTCTTCCATGTTTAAAGCATTTGTGTCCTGAAGTTTAGTCAGAGTCTAAGTTATTTTGTGAGTCATGTTAGTTTGCTAAACATTCTCGAGTCTCGTATGTGTCAAGAGTCAATAAAGGAGCATCTGTTCCATTAAAGTTAGTTCATTCTGATTTATGGGGTCCATGTCCCGTCCAGTCTATAGCAAGTTTCTGATATTTTGTGTCCTTTGTTAATGATTATTCACGAATGACTTGGTAATATTTAATAAAGAATCAATCTGAATTATTTTCTATCTTTTCTGCCTTTTGTGCTGAAGTTAAGACAGCTTTCTATGCCTATTCGCACTTTTCAGAGTGATAATGTCCATGAATACTTCTCGTCTCACTTTAACTCTTTCATGACTCAGAATTGTATTATCCACCATTCTTCATGTCCTGACACCCCTCCTCAAAATGGGGTTGCTAAAAGGTAAAATCGTCATTTAATGGAAGTGGCTTATGCTCTCATGTTCCAAATGAATGTGCCTAAACTGTATTGGAGTTAGCAGTGTTGATTGCTACATGCCTGATCAATCAGATGCCTTCCTCTGTTCTTCAAGGGAGATCCCATATCGTGTCCTATTTCATAGTCAGCCTTTACACCATCTCCGATTGCGCATCTTTGGTTGTACATGTTATGTTCGTGATATTCGGCCACATTTTACCAAACTTGATCCTAAGTCTATACGGTGTATCTTTCTTGGGTATTTCTACACGCGCAAGGGCTATCGATGTTACTCATATGAGTTAGGGCTATTTCTTATGTCTGTCGATGTCTCTTTTTTTTTTTTTGAGTGTGGCCCATTCTCTTCTTTTATCATCTTTTGTTGATTCTCTTGTATCATTCTCTCTTGATGATCTTCGCATCTATGATTCTGTTACAGTCTCGTCGACTCAGTTTGGTCCTTCAGTCTATCGTCCCCTTCAAGTGTATGTCCGTTGTCCATGTCCGATGTTTACCTCGTCTAACATAGATGTTCCTAAGTCGGCCCCTCCTGTTTACACTTCTTCGTCCACTAATAGATCATCACCACCACCAGCTACCTTTGATTATCCTTTGTCATTGGATTCAACGGCTCCATTATCACTGCCAAACATTGACATTCTTGTTGTCTTGCGAAAGGGTAACACAGTTGTACCACTTATTCTATGCTGGTGTTTTACTGATTTTTTCTAATTACTTGATTTTCATGTGCCCTTTTAGGGAGCTACTAGTGTTGTTCATGATTTTAATATGTATCTCCACAAACTGGTATTGTGTTCAATTACTTAAGAGATTTCAGTGCTAAACATGGCAGATCTCCTTGTTCGCCTTTTCACTTTGGAGTTTCCATTTTGCATGTTTTTATGCATTTGGATTACTTGCATATGTTGGCTACATAGTATACACCTTTCCTTCGTTGTTTCAACTGCACCAGTTGAACTCCTTGCTCCTTGTTTTTATCCTCTTGTGGGCTGCTAGTACATATGTCTTTGATGTGGCACTTAGAATTATAAATAAAGAACTACATAAGGTAAATTTCTCTCTGAAAAGATTGATATTCTTTGACACTTATGGGCTCCAACCTCATGCGCCTATTATGACCATATTTCCTTTATGGTTTCATGGTTCTTATTTCGAAAAGGATTTCCCCACTACCTCCCCAACTACCTAGATATTTGATTGTGATTCTTTTCATCATATCACCCTTGATTTATCGAGTCTTAGTCATTGTATTTTCCCTTTCCCTTCATAATTTCAAGTGTAAATGGTGCTTCTATGCAAGTTGTTTCATCGGCTTGGTAGTCCCTTCCTCATTTTTTTATTACATATTATTAATGTCTTCTGTATCACAGTTATCTATCAGTTTACTCTATATTATGTGTTTTGTTTTCTTCCATTCGTTATGCGTCTTGATCCTGGCCTTTCGCATCTTACTGGTTCTGTATGTATTTTTTACTGTGCCCTTTATAGTTTGAAGCACTCCCCTCATGCTTGGTGTAGCCATTTTTAGTCCATTATTACTAAAATCGATTTCACTTTTTTTGGGTAATTAACTGACATAAAAAAAAAGAATACAAATTTACAATGAGCATACCCCAGGCCTTACAATCCAAAACAAAACAAAAAAACTACACCTACAAAAAAATCCAAAAAGCACCAAACCGGAAAAAAAGCAACAGCAAAGCTACAATCCTCATGATTCTGCCATTTCTCTTTGCCACACTCCCACTGGGAGGGTTATTTTGTTATTGTATGTGGATGACATGATCATCACTGGTGTGATCTCTGCAATGAAACAACATTTGTTTTGTGTATTTTAGATAAGGATTTTGGGTCCTCTCTGTTACTTTCTTGGTATAAAAATTACTTCTTCTCTTAGGGGCCATCTCTTATCTCAATCCAACCATGCAAACGAGGTGATCCATTGTGCTCGCCTGATGATAAGATTGTGGATACTACCATTGAGTTGTATGCCAAGTTCTCTCTTTTTGATGAGAGTTTTTCTTGAGAATCCCACTTTCTATCAATTGCTTGTTATGTATTTAATATATTTTACTCTGACTTGTCCTAACATTGTGTATGTTGTTTTGTGTGGTAAGTCAATTTGTCATTACTTATTGCTTTACTCATTAGCAGCTTTGTTACAAATTTTGCATATAGTAGTGGAAAAATCCTAACCCACATAGTTCCTTAAAACTCAGATGCTAAGGAGAGAAGAAACTGAGACTTATAAATTGCATGCAGGTGGGCTCAAACTGGGCCATATGGGACAATCACGAGACTTGAACCCAAGACATCATGGAACTAGAGCTCTGATACCATGTGAAAAAAGCCCAGCCCACACAGCTCCTTAAAACCCAGGTGTTAAGGAAAGAAGAAACTGAGACTTATAAATCGCACAGAGTGGGCTCAAACTGGGCGATGTGGGATAATCTAACAATGGTCATGGTATTGTCTTCCAGAGCTTATTCATTTCTCTTCTTTTTTTTTTTTACTTATTTGAATTTTTAGACTTATGCTGATTGAACTACCGATGTGTCTAATCGCAAGTTTATTACTGGTTTTTATGCATTTCTCAGTGACTCCATCATTTGTTGAAGATCAAAAAATAGTCTATCATTACTCGTTCTACTGATAACGCTGAATATTGTGCCATGACTCATGCTACCACTGAGATTATTTGCCTAAGTTTGCTCCTCTTTGAGAAAAGGAATAAAAGAATGGTGACAAAATAGAATATCGATGCGATAAAAAATATATAGGATGGAACTGTTACTAAAATTAAATCACTTGCAAAAGAAACAATTGAATTTCTAATTGTAGTAGAACTATACCAAAGGCAAGCTTTGAGTTTTTGTTTTTTTTTTTTACCTTAGTTATGGATAAATTGTGTAGAGCACGAACCCTAATTTGTTTTGACCCAAACAATCCTCATACCTTTGCATTGAATCGCATATCCATATTTCCAATAGATCTGGTTTTGTGTTGACTCTCCTTGTGTTGTCGCATCTCTGCGCCAAATCTGATCTTATCTTCAACTGCCAACACCGCCGATGAGATGACGATCACCACCAATCAGTCCTTACCCATCATCGACCATTGATGCCTTCATCAAAAATTGATTCGGGCTTCGGCACAACCCTTGCGACTAGACCTTACTTGTTATTGCTTCATTAACCTTTGCCAGACTTCCATCTATCTCCGATGACCCACACAAACACCTCTTTGTCCACTGACAACCTTGCCACACCTGTATTTGGAAACAAGGGACACTGTCTACTTTATGCTACCAAATATGGGCCTTATCGCAATTCTTGTGACCTGACCCGACTTGTTGTTACATCGTTGACCTTTACTGGACTTTCTTCTGTCACTAATGACCCTTACAGTCACCTCTTTGATTACTGAAGACTTTGTTGGACCTTTGATGGGTCACAAAGAAGTTTGGCTTCTTTCTTTGTGATCAAACCTATGTTTTCGTGTGATCTCATCTCGACCTGATTTTTGTTCGACCCAACGACCCTTGTCAGGTTTCCCATTGGCAACCTTTAATTGACTCCAACGACGTTCGTCGAACCTCTATTTGGCTCTGTGGTTTATGAACTTTGCAAATATGAGTGGAATATAATTTGCTTCATGTTTCTTCCACTCATAGCTCAGTGATTGTGACTATATTTTGCCCCAATATTTTGAGGCGAGATTTTTTACAAGATCTTAGGCACAAGACTTTAGCACGAGTATTTGGACATGGGTGTATTTGATATTTCCTATAAGATTTTGGCTACAAGAATTAGATACCAATTTTTTGGATGCACTTGGATACAATATTTTACCAATAGACATGAGTTTTTGATTATTCAGGCTCGTACAATTTTAGCAGTTTTATACTATTCTTGCATTTTCTTAGAATAAACCACCCGCTTCTAATATGACGCTCTCATTTAGGTTTCCATGGTTCTCATTTTATAGGAATTTCACCCAATACTTGGATTTTTAATTCTGGCTCTTTTGATCATATGAAGGAACAAGGAAAGAATCCTCCAAAAATAGAATAAGTTCACAATTACTACCACAAGAAAGCCGCTTGACTGAAAGGAGAGGAACTAGACACAAGCTTGATGTCCAAAAGCCCAGGATCAATAGTCCTGGCCACTGCCTCCTTTCTATTTATGCATGTAAATCACAGCTAGCCACTATTGCCTCTATAGATAAAAAATAAAATTTATACACCTAAAATTCGTTCGGATCCTTTCACATGTTTCACTCTCCCAAACGTTTTCTATTTATCCTTAGAACTTAGAGAACTTGATTATGAGCTTTAAGACCCTATGCAGCTTAAGATTTGAAAAGAGGAAGTTACATATCAATCTTTCTCCATTGGACCTTGACATTTGATTTGTCAAGTCCTAGTTATTGTATTTCTTCCTCTTCTTCCTGAGGGAATGTGCTATTATTTTTTGGGGGTATTTAACATATTGCTAAAGGGTATTTTAGTATTATTACCATTATTAAGGTTTTTTATGGCTTCCTCTTGATACGAATCACGCCAACAATGTGACGAAACCCGACACCAAGTCTGGAAAGCAAGCGAAAGATCATTCAAGTTTGATGGAAACCTCAACCCGTTGCTTAGCAAAGCAAGAACCATGGTATGGTGAAAACGCCACAAACGGGGATGAATGATCCGTTTGATAAGTCGGTTTGAACGCCACAAGGAATCCCTTGATAAGTTCAAAATAGTTTCTTCAAGAACTCAAGAAGAATAAAAGAAATCTCAATATTTTCATTGATGATCCAAAATGAAAGACTCTAGCCCCTTTTATAGGCTTTACAAGATCAAATAAAATCTCTAATCAAGTCTAATCTTATCATATCTTGGAGATTTCTTAATCAAATCCTAACCAAATCAAGTCTTCCTTGGAGATAAGTTCAGGCTTAACTCCCAGCCTTTCTAAGAGTGACATATTTTTTTCAGGTGTGGATGAGTCTCTTAAGAATGACATTCTTCGGGTTAGTGGATTTCGAGAGGGCAAGCTTCCGGTTAGATATTTGGGTGTTCCCCTAATAACTACTAAATTGAGTTATAGGGAATGTAAGCCCATTATTGAAAGAATAGTGGCTAGAATTAAAGTATGGACATGTAAATGGCTCTCATTTGCAGGGCGCCTCCAACTTATTGATTCAATTCTATTCTCAATGCAAGTTTTTTGGTCCTCCTTATTTATTCTCCCAAAAAGAGTATACAAGGAGGTTGAGGCTATTATTAGGGCTTTCTTGTGGAGTGGCCCTGAACTTAAATCTTCTGGCGCAAAAGTAGCATGGGAGGAAGTTTGTCATCCTAAGAAAGAAGGTGGAGTTGGGATCAAAGCCTTGGTTTTGTGGAATAAAGCTGCTGTAGCCAAACATATCTGGTTCCTTCTTACGGGTGGTGGTATGTCGCTTTGGTGCATGTGGATTAAATCAAACCTCCTTAGAGGAAGATCTTTTGGGAGGTTAAGATCCCCCAAGCTGCATCGTGGTGTTGGAGGAAAATGTTACAGCTTCGCCCCGTGGTGAGAAAGTTTTGTAAATATGAAATCAGCAATGGGGAGGATACTTTGTTATGGTGGGATCCTTGGCATCCATGGGGTAGTATTGCGGAGGTAAAAGGCCCTCGTATTATCTATGATTCGGGCCTTAGGAAACTTGCTAAGGTAAACTTAATGGTTGATGGAAATTGCTGGAAGTGGCCTCCTACTTTCACGCATGAGTTAATGGAGATGAAGGAATGTGTTGATTTTTCCCCTTGTGCGGAAAAGGAAGATGTAATTGTATGGCTTCTTAATGAGGGGAAATTTTCTATTAGTACCCTTTATAATGCTTTAAGATCACAATGTGATCAAGTAAGTTGGAGCAAAATAGTTTGGTTCCCATCACATGTACAAAGGTTTAGTTTTCTCCTTTGGGTGGCTATTAAAGGGAGGCTACCTACAGGTGATAGATTGAGGAAATTTGGTTTGAATGGGGAATTTAGATGTCTTCATCTTCTATGTTCTAAGGAAATTGAAACCCACGATCATCTCTTTTTTAGTTGCTCTTTCTCAAGTCGGGTATGGAAATGGGCTCTCTCCAAGTGTAGCGTTGAGCAGTGGGAGCTGTCATGGAACGGGTGGATCAGCTGGCTGTGTAACCATATTAGAGGAAAATCCTTGAGTAACACTGTTCTTAAACTATTGTTATCTGCTACGGTGTATTTATTATGGAGTGAAAGAAATGGTAAAAATTCAGAAATCAAACTAAATCTGTGGAAAACGTTATTAAATCTATTGAATCTAAGGTCAGGGATAGACTACAAGTTAGAAGAAATGTACCGAGGTCCGCAAAGAATGAGGCGCTCCAATTAAAGTGGGGTCTTACACGCAAGATTTTCGGGAAAGAGCCTGTTTTAATTTAATTTTATCCTTATTTTCTATACTCTCAGCTTATTCAGGTTGTTTATTTCCTTGGTTTTACAGGTCGATTTGGTTGCCTAGGAAGAGAACTCGGAGGGACTATGCTAAGAAGTGAGGAGGTTCCCAGCTGCCTTGGGTTCTTGCATTATGAGGGTTTGTGACAGGTTTTGGGGGCTGCAGCTTCGACCATAGTTTGGTTTTTCTTTTTGTTTCTGCCTAGCTATGTTGGGCTGTACATAGCAAATCAAAAAATCGTTTAGTGCCTTACCCTTACGACCTCTGTAAGGGCTGTGTGTGTGTGTGTG
>JAULLF010579565.1:0-15078 GCA_035668175.1 Sarracenia flava
TGGGTGAAATGTTGGATCTGGAAAAATTGAGATTTTGATTAAAATCTATAAAACTGATGTGCGTATCATGAAATTGAGAGTTGAAATTATTTAACTTATGAATATTGGTAATTTTGGAAATAATTGGAGCATATCTATTACTCATGATATCAGAATGGTATGTGAATTGGAGCCCCTTGACAATGCTATGATTTAATCCATGTGATTGATTTTATTTACATGAAATTAGGACTCGAGAAAGTTTATTATGTGAATGTTCAGTTTCAAATAATTTGAGCAAAATGTTATGTATTGGATTATTAAGGATATATTGGTTAAAAACCTAGCCCTATTGATGATTTTGAAAATCCATGTGTTGGATTCGAAGAATTGACCTGTATGTGGTTGTGTGTGTTGGCCTACGATAGAGGGAGATGGCATATGATTATGTTGGCCAACGATAGGGGGAGATGGCATGTATGTGATTATGTTAGCCTAAGATAGGGGGAGGTGGCATGTGTGTGTGTGTGTGTGTGTGTGTGTGTGTGTGTGTTTGTTTGTTTGTTTGCCTAAATAATTGGGAAGATGATATGTGAGTGAAATGTTTTGAATGAAAATCGGCCATGCATTTTAGTTTTTCTTAAAATTGGTAATGTTAGAGACTTGGAACATGATAAATTCATAAAGGTTTGAAATGGGTACCCCACATTTTTTAAAATAAACTAAATGAGAAATGGTAGTGGTAACAAGAATGAAATAATTTTGGAACGAGGTTTGGAACAAAACTATGGATTATATGACACAAAAGATTTTGCTACAAAAAATATTTATATTTGGGATTAAATATTTTAATTCATATCACATGATTATCCTCACATATTATGCGTAGTTTGTTTGTAGTTTATTTTTTACAAGCTATAACTCACGTTGTCATTAATAATGGTGCAGGTGGCGCGGACAAGAGAGTGTCGACAGATGCCAATTGCGGTCAGGGAGAACCATTAGGCATATGTTTTGTTTAAGATTACCTTTTGGTAGTGTATCATCTTCTGAGATATTTCATGTGTAATGAATTTCTTTAGATATTGTTGTTGTTCTAGTTTGGGCATTGGAGTCCCAGTTTGTATGGCCTTAAGGCCAGATTTATCATATATTGCATGTGATGAAGTCGGTGTGCCGGTCTTATGGTTGCTTAGTTATGGTTGTTTCTCTTTTATTTCATATATTTCTTATACCTATCGAACTGTTGAAAATCTCGATTTTTACGGTTTAATGTGATTCCATTCCTATGGATGGCTTAGTTTTTAAAAGCTAAGAGAAAACTAGCTTTTTCAAAACGTAGAAACTTTTTTCTGGGTTTCAAGCTCAACTTGCTGCCACCCCACCACTCGAGCAGCCCCCAAACTGCTCGAGTGGTCACCTTGTTTTCGAAAATTTTTAATTTTTTATTGTTTTGACTCAAAATTTGGGACTTGTTTGGCTATCATTTATGGGCTATTTTAATCATTTTAACAATATTTTTGAGCATGAAAAATATTCGTTTAAAGTGGTTTAAACAGAGTAATAATATGGACTTTTTAGCAACTTTTTCAAGTTTCAAATGATTTTAAGAGCTTAGCTTACGGTTTCAGATTTTGGGGTTTACTTCTACGTGTTTTATTATTAGTAACATGTCAGGGTGTTACAAAATGGTATCAGAGCTCTAGGTATGAATACCTAAGAAGCTATGGAGATATGTGTCTTATCGCGAGAGTGTTGCATTGTGTGTTTGATATGCATCTTAAGATGTTTAGGGGAATATATGACAGCACTACCCATTTATGTGCTATATGTTATATGGGTATGGGGTTGAATTCTGGGACTATTATGATATCTGGTGGCCTACGTGGAAATCCAATTGGAAACGCGTCTGACCAGCGTTGTTTCTGACCTGTAGGTCTATGGAAGTTCATCAAGGGGAACAATATTTATTGGGAAGGCAACTTGATGTTGATTGGTTGGTTGTCATAGTGGGTGGTTTCATGATTATTGTTGATTATTTTCATGTGTGACAACATTGGTCTAGTGACCAAAGATGATTATGTGTTATTATGTTGATGTGGGTTAGTTACCCTTATGTGCTTACATGATCAGGGCGATGCCTCTTTGATGATGTGTTATGGACACTAGTATAGTCCTAGACAAGGATGTTTTCCTTGATAGCATGCCACATAAGTTCGAAGTAGAACTGAGTAGATGTGTGATGTTGAGAAACCTATGTGTTAGGTGAATTCTTGATGTGGTTTTGTGAGAGATGTGGTGATTTGTACATCTTGAGCTATTCTATGTCGTGAGCCATACGTTATTATGACTTGTCTTTTACGTCGTGAGTTGTGTACTGCCAAGCGTTTATGGACGGAAGCGTATTACATGAGGCAACGTGAATGAGAACATAGTGGATGGGATTGTAGTCATAGTGTGATGTGATGTAGCCCTTGGAGAAAGAGGTTGGGTTTAGGAGCTTTCTTTCCTTTTGTGAGATGCCCTAGCTGGCCATTTTGATGCCGCGTCATCGTCAGTATCCCATTTTGGGCTTATGCGTTGTGCTATGAATGCGTGTTTTGAGGTGAGCCTCCGTTTAAGTTTGAGCGTTGTATCCCGGTTGTGAGCTCCGTTTAAGAAATTTATGAATTTTTAGACATTGCATATGTGTGGTAATTGTGGCATAGTTCAGATGCCTTTGATTAGTTGTTTAAAGTTTATGGGAAGAAAGCTAATTGTTGCCTTCGTGGCTACGGATTCTTTTGAGAGATCTTTCTATGGTAAGGACTTAAGTGTGCAGGGATGAGGTGGAATCGGGAGTGCTACAGTTTAGTGCCCTTCGTGAGTTTCCATGAGAGACAGCTGTGCGTGGTTTATCAATCATTTTGAGGATTAAGAGGTTATGGTGTGGGACCTTTTTCCCTTTTTAGCAAGTGCTTAGCACGTGGTTTTGGAAGCCGAGAGGTAACTCGTGCTGATTTCCTCTTTCTTATCCATTTGGTTGCTTGGGATGCCCTTCCTGGTGATGGGTAGGTGAGGTGGATGTTGTTGGTACGTTAGTGATGCAGTTACATTGGGACGACACATTGGTAGTGTGGTTAAGTCATCTTGATAAGGATGTCCGACGAGTTCTGGTTTTGAGGGAGTTGGTTGTCGCGATAGTGCTTGTGACGTTGAGCGAGATTTTGGGTCATGTAGTTGGCGTGATGGTGTTGAAAGGGTAAGTGGTTAGGTGTTGGTGCCTTGTGGGCAGACGAGTGATGAGTGGGAGCATTTGCTTGGTTGAGTGTTTGACCTTGGAGGGCTTGATTTTAGGCTTAGCTCATTTGGTTGCCTTCGAGTATTATGTATGATGGTTAATCATTTGAATGTATGGTGCGTGCTCGTTTTTACAGCTAGTTCTTGGTGTGGTGGAGTGTATCGCTTTATTTTTAGCATTTTGGTGCTATCTTCTTGGCTATTATAACTTTTGTTATCTTTCTCTTATCCTTGCAAGGGATATCATTGGTGATGGGCTGCTTGCTTGTTGTTGGTGACCTTATTATTTGATTTACGGTATCATGAGACCATGTGAGTGGTAAGTCGTTAACCTTGGTTCCCTTTCTTGGAGTGTTTAAGCTTGTACCTCTTAAGATGGGAGATATGGTATCTAGGGTAACCCGGTGTCTGTAGTGGGTGTTTGGAGTGTAGTGCCCCTTTTCCTTTCTATGGTGAGATGGCACGTGGCAACTCAAGTTGAGTTGGAGTGTGGTGTTCCGATTGATGGGGTTTGCCTGACATTTATGGTTTGAGTTGGTTATGTGTGACGTGAAGGATGTATTGCGTATGATCCTTTAAGGTTTGTGTTAGAAGTGATCGTCGTATATTCTTGGTTTTTTTGCCTAAACCCTTTGTGTGAGATTTTATGGTTGGTTAACTTGATGCTATGTAATGCTTGAAGAGTTGATGAAAGTGTGTCTTGTGTGGAACCAAGTTCGGGTGCGATTTGAAGTTCTTGCTTTATGCATGGTTGTTTGAGGCTTGAGTGTGCTTACCTTGGGTTGTTCTTACAGTTAGTGTGATGTGTGGTGTCGTGTGTCAGTGAGATGGTATAGCCATGTTGTGGATTTGTGCAAGGTTGATAAGGCCTTATGGCGAGGGTGGTTTTGGTGGATTTGTTCCTCTGAGAGAGCTTGTTTATGTGGAAAATGGTGTTGATGGGTGGTGGTAAGTCGGTGCCTTGCTTTTTGGAGAACCTTGAGAGGTTGTGGTCTACAAGTTGTTGGTGAAGAATGAGAGGTTTGGTAGTGATATCCCAGCTTGAATTTCGAGGACATAATTTTTTAAGTGCGGGAGGTTGTAAGGATCCGGCTCCAATTTATTCTTAGAATATATTTAAAGTTCCGGTTTAAAAGATTAAGTGAGTTCTAATTAATGAACTTAATTTTGGATGGGTATTTTAATTTGAACATGATGATGATGAATTTTGTTGGTCGGATGTTTATTGACACGTGAAGGTTATTATTTCAGATTGTTGATGCAAGTTTTGTGATGTTTAGGCTAAAACTCATGATGGTTTTAAGTTCTTTCTTGGTTTAGCTCCTAACATGGTACCGTAAGAGCGGATCCCCAGACCGCTCGAGCGGTCTTGCGCAGATTGAGTTTTAAAGATCAGGATAAGGCATTTTTGGTTTAACAAAAAACATATATTTCGGCTCCTTCTCTCTCTATAACAGTAAGGGAGGCTATGGTTTGGCCCTTTGGTAGTTCTTGAAGTTTCATGGATGCATCTAGCTTGAGTTTGGAGGTTGGAACTTCAATCGGGATGTCGAGGACTATGTTTTCACTGAATCAATTCATTCCTTGACGCGTTTGGTGAGCTAGGGTTTTCTTTTGTGGAGGTTTGAGTAATCTTGAGGTAGGATATGACCTACTTATGAACTTTTCATATTATATGGGTTGTATATTTTAGAAATATACATGTTAGTGATGTTTTCAAGCATATAGATTGGTTTTGAACCCTAAGTGTATGAGATGGAGTTAATAACATATTTTTATGTTATGGTAGAATAGATTGAGCATATCTATCTTATTGATTTGGAGTATATCATGGTGTATGAGAAATATCTAATTTCTAGAGTTTGAATTTGGGTAAAATGTTGAATTTGAAAAAAAAATATCGTGATTTTGATTAAAATCCATGAAATTGATGTGCATATCATGAAATTGAGAGTTGAGATTGCTTAACTAATGAATGTTGTCAATTTTGAAAATGATTGGAGCATATCCATTACTCGTGATATCAAAAAGGTATGTGAATTGGAGCCCTTGATAAAGTTATGATAAAACCCATGTGATAGATTTTATTTACATGAAATTGGGACTCGAGAAAGTTTATTATATGAATGTTGAGATTTGAATAATTTGAGATAAAATTTAAGTATTGGATGATTAAGGGTATATTGGTTGAAAACATAGCTCTATTGATGATTTTGAAAATCCATGTGTTGGATTCGGAGAATTGACGTGTATATGCTTGTGTGTGTTGGCCTACGATAAGGGGAGATGACATATGATTATGTTGGCCTACGATAGGGGGAGATGACATATATGTGATTATGTTGGCTTATGATAAGGGGAGATGGAATGTTCGTGCATGTTGGCTACGATAGGGGGAGATGGCATATGTGTGTGTGTGTGTTTGCATAAATAATTGGGAAGATGGTATGTGGGTTAAATGTTTTGAATGAAAATCGGTTACGCATTTTAGTTTTTCCCAAAGCAATAATGTTTGAGACTTTCAAAAATGATAAATTCATAAAGGTTTGAAATAGTTAACCCACATTTTCGAGAATGATCTAAATGAGAAACGGAAGTGGTAACAAAAATGAAAACGTTTTGGAATGAGGTTTTGAACAAAACTACGAATTATGTGACATAAAAGATTTTCCTACGAAACTATTTATATTTGGGATTAAATGTTTAAATTCTTGTCACGTGATTATCCTTGCATATCAAGCACAGTTCATTTGTAGTTTATTTCCTTCGAACTATAGTCCACGTTGTCGTTGACAATGGTGCATGTGACGCAGACAAGAGAGTGTCTATGGATACTAGTTGCAGTCAAGGAGAACCGTTGTGCATATATTTTGTTTAGGATTACCTTTTGATAGTGTATCATCTTTTGAGATATTTCATGTGTAATGTATTTTCTTAGATATTGTTGTTGTTGTTGTTGTTGTTGTTGTTGTTTGGCCGTTAGAACCCCAAATTAGAAGGCCGGGTTTATCATATATTACATGTGGTGTGGCCAGTGTGCCATTAGGGTCTTGTGGTTGCTTAGTTATGGTTGTTTCTTGTTTATTTCGTATATTTCTTATACCTATCGAACTGTTGAAAATCTTGATTTTATGGTTTAGTGTGTCAATACATGCCAATGGATGGGTTCAGTGGCATTTGGTTAAAGGTTTGGCTTAGTTTTTATAAGGGGAGAAAAACTAGCTTTTTCAACACTTAGAAAAAAAATTTGGGTTTTCAAGCCCAACTTACTACCAGCCCATCGCTCGAACGGACTCCAGACCGCCCCAGCGGTCACCCTGTTTTCGAAAAATTTCGATTCTTTTTTTCATATTTTGACTCAAAGTTTTGGGGTTTATTTAGTTATCCCTTGGGGCTATTTTACACTTTTAATGAGGTTTTGGAGTATGAAAAATATTCGTTTTATGTGATTTAAATGGAGTAATAATGTGAATTTCTTAACAACTTTTTCAATTTTCAAATGATTTTTAAAAGATTTGCTCATGGTTTCGACTTTTTGGGTTTATTTCCACGTGTTCTATTATTAGTAACGTGTCATGGTGTTATAGAATTCTTCATAAAGAACCTCTCCTCAAAGGACTTTATGATGTTACTCCAACTGATAATCTCAAGTCTCACAGACCAGTGCCTACAACACTTCCATTCCTTCATAATTTTCACATGATCCAAATCTTGAGAAGACATGGCATAGGATATTGGGACACCCTTTAAATCAGAAACTCTCTTCTATCTTGCATTTTCGTGGCATTCCTGTATCAAGTAAATCATTTGCACTCTTTGCGAACACTGTTGTGTGGCTAAAAGCCACAAGCTTCATTTACCTTAGGTTTCACCTTCACTTGAACCCATGAAGAATGTTCCCATTCCTCTAATACACAGTGATGTGTGAGGACCTGTTCATGTTCCTAATTCAAAATTTAGATATTATGTTGTGTTTGTTGATAATTTTAGTCATTACACTTACGTATACCCATTAGAATACAAACGTGAGGTGCTTGAATAATTTCTTGAGTTTAAATGTCTTGTTGAGAACCAATTTGACACTAATATCAAGATATTTCGGTCTGATGGTGTAGGTGATTATTAAAACAACAAGTTTACAACCTTATTTACTGTTATTCAACATCAGATTTCATGTCCACATACTCTATCTCAAAATGAAGTTTCTGAAAGGAAATATATGCTTTTTAATTAACACAACAATTGCCTTACTTCATGACAGTTGTGTCCCTAAAAAATACTAGTTTGAGGCTTTAGCAACTTCTATTTTTCTGATCAATAGGTTACCAACATCCTAGTTGCACAATAAAAACTCATTTGAAGTTCTTTATGAATAAATTCCTAATTACATATTTCTTAAAGCCTTTAGTTGTCATTGTTTCCCTTGGCTAAAGCCATATACCAATAGCAAATTAGAACCTAAATTAGTGCCTTGTGTCATCATAGGATATCATCCTTATGCCAATGGCTATAGATGTCTCGATCTAAGTACTAGAAGAATATACTTGTCTAAGCATGTCATATTTGATGAATCATTCTTTCCCTTCATTTCTTCGTTGTCATCCACTCAAGATGTCTCAGGCTCATCTCAGTGCATAATTCCATCATTTTCTTCTCCAAATTGTGCAAGACAACAATGCCCAGTTTCATCTCAAGCCTTTACTTCACACTCTCACACAGTCCCATATCAAGTCATTGCTTCACACTCATAATAGTCCCTTACACTATTAGTCTCCTTCCTCAAATCACACCATTCCCACTTAATCTCAATTCACTTCTAATTGTACTTCCTCGTTTTGATCATTCATACTGCATCCTTCTCCACTTGCCATATTATTAGAAATTCCTATTCTTCCTCAACCTCCAAATTTTCCCCCTGTAACATCCTAACCTCGAGCATTAACCTAAAGATATAAAGGAAAGCTTAGAAAATCATAAACCAACTTGAAATCCAAAGAAAAGCCTTGGTTTTTAAGGTGAAATAAAGGTTTGGTTTAAACTACTATTATTAGAATGAAAGTATGCTAAAAACCATGTTTTATTGTGCTAAAAAGATACATAAACCAAATCTCAAAACCCAAGTTTTAAACCAAAATTTTAAAATGTGTTCAAACAGACTGATCGCTCGAGCAGACTAAATGGCCACTCGAGTGCACCTTTACCCAAGAGAAAACTTTGAAAAGTCTCAAAAAAAATTCTAAATGTTGCACTGTTTTGGACAAAAAGTTATATTTTGGTTCCTCAACTTCAAATATGAAAATGTGTCATACAAACGTGTAAAAAGACATATGCAACCCTCTAAATCATGAAAATGCATAAATAACCCTAAGGAAAAGACTTAAAGAGATTTAATGGATTTTAATCAAAATAAACCACACGGGTCCGAAACATTCCTAACGTCCTTCCTAAGTAAGAAAATCATGTGTTTGGCCTTAGGGCTTTACAAACCAACTTCCAAAAAGTAAAGCAACAATGTAAATAAGGTTTAATTACATTCATCTACAAGTTTTTACAAAAGAATGTAATAACAAAAACCCAAAACAACTCCCAAATCAATCTGGGGATTGGGAGAGATCATCCATCCATCAGCCCACAACCTTTTTATCGCTATCACCTGAAATTTATTATAAAACAATATGAGCAGTGGCTCATAAGATATATGACAATGAATGAATAAACGTATAACATGTGAAGATAGTTATGCAATAAGTATAACAAGTTTACTGAAAATAAACCAAGACTTTCCCAATAATCCATCACATGCATAATTGGTTTGAAAATCCAAGACATGTGTTTTTTTTTTTTTTGACACCATGTCCCCCACCCAAGCGCGCGCGCACACACACATGCCGCCACCACTATCACCACAAGAATGTCCCACACCCAACCAAATTGAGAACTCACATATTCTCCATCCAAGTATGATAGGATTATAAGATATCGACCCCGCAGAAACCCATAGGATGGCACACGTAATACCAACCAACTCAACCTAGTAATAGGCTAATGGATATGACGTCACCCATGTTCCGTATCACTTGCACCCATTTACGGCAACTCTCTTATCCAATCATATTCCTCTGAGTCCAACCTACCTCAGGTTCCTCTCAGTAAGCCAACATCCACAACACTAACAAAACGACTTCCAATTCTACTCACAAACACAAACACCAAAGTATCTTACCATTTCCACACAACACAAAAGGTCTAACTAACATCAAACCCAAAACCCCAATTTTCCATCAAGCCCTCAACACAAGGTATGACATATTCTCATCAATTTAAATCAAATCAAGTTCTAATTTCATATAATCAAGGTCAATTTCATGATTTAAGGCTAAAATCCTCAATTTCCCTAAAATCTATGATTTTGCCTAAATCAAAAACCCAAAAACATGATTTTCTGAATTAAACCAATAATGTACAAATTAATAAGATAGATATGTCTAACATTGATGATAAATAACTAATCAACACTTAAATCACAAAACTAAAAGCTAGGGTTTGACAAAAGTTAGGTTTTTCATCCTTTTCATATATAATTGAAAATATACAACCTATGTAGTTACAACATTCAAGGATTGTCAAAGATCCTACCTCTTGTACGGAGAATCAACAAGAAACATACCAAAGGAAGCCTCTAGCCACAACCAAGCTCCTAAAACCTAAACCCTTTAGTGAAGATGTAGAGAGAGAAGAAATAAACCAAGATTAAGCCTCTAAACATTGATCTAATCCTCCAAGATGCTTTCAAGCTCAAGCAAGAAGGCTCCACAAGCAAACTGTTAGTATTTTGGCTATTCATAGGTTAAGTACAAAATGATTGTGTCTGTACCTTTACTTTGGGTTTGGAGTTTCAGGTGTTTGTGTCTAGATCCTCCGTCCTGATCACATTCAACAAGTTCGCACCGATCTCTACAAGGTATATGGAACCCACATACACACACTCATATGCATTCATCTTATCATATGCTTTAGGGTAGTTTTTATTTTTGTTGCCTTAGAGAATTTATGACTTACTATGAACTCTAGGCACTGGTGCGTGAAAAGGGCACGAGTACCTTCAAGAACCTTCGAGTGTTCAATGAAGGCTCGAGCGGCAAACATTATTTGTTCCTTTCTCGATAAGCCGATAGTTAAGATATTGAAGTGCCCGAAGAGTTCCCGTAGGGAGCTCAAGTGCCACTATTCAATGTCTTATTTCTTTTTGTCGAGAGTTAGGTTTTTCAGGTGCCCATAGTGCCCCCGTAGAGCGCCCGAGCTCAACGTTGAAACCCTGATTCACTCTCAATGGCATGCATAGAAAAAGCCTACAATCTTTAACTACGCCTGGAGAGCGCTCGAGCGCCTTAAGGCGCCTGCGACGCGCTCGAAGAGCGCTCTAGCACCAATGTGTTTTTCTATATAAATGCCATATACCGCCGTTAGGTGTTCTGAGGCAGTTCTTCCAACAATTCGGCTATTTCTTAAGAAGCTCCTTCTTCCCTTTAGCTTCTCTCTAGGCTTCCTCAAGCATTAAACATTGGATGCCACATCAATGTCTTAAGATGCATCATAACTCAAGCTATTACAACTTCCTTTCATGATTGTATTTTCTATTCAATAGATTTACTTAGAGTTTATGTAATGTATCTTGTCTTGGTATTATATGCTTCTACTTTCATTAGTTCTTGCATTAATAGCATGTTGCATGAAGAACCCCTTATAGCAACCTTAGGTTTTGAGACTTATGTTAGTCTCACCATCCTAGTTTGGGTTGTGTAGTCTTGTAGCAACTTGAGGCGGTATGACTCATAGTAGTCTCACCGTAGCCTCTCGGATTTGTTGTTTCGGAGAAGCCTCTGATGTTACGACCCTCCCTTGTACCGTAGTTCTTACCCTTCTTAGGATTGGTAACTAGACAGCATTGGAGTATAATCATAGATACCCTTTTCCTCACGAAAATTAGGTGTTCATCTAAGTTATCTATATTCTTTCATCATTCCCACCACTTCCACTGCACTGTGCTTGTATGCACACACTTAGCCGAGGAAACTCGGAGTCCTCGTTGATAGGGAGATCGGGACTAGTTCCTGTGGACCGCATGCTGCACACGAGCTCCGTTTGTAGTGTGACTGATGTGCTCGTAGAAGATTGGAGGGGGAGTTACGCGATTTGGAGTCAAGAAGGAGCTCGGGGGTGAGCTTTCAAATTAGAGGATAGGTGTTTCTATCTGTATAACGGGTCTAATTCCTAATCTATCTGTCCGTAAACCTTTTGGCTTATAGTGCATAGTTTCTGTCGTATGTCGGTACCGTGGTTTTCATCCCGGGGAGTTTTTTCCTAGGGTTTCCATGTATATCATGTGTATATCGTGCTTGTTGTTTTTATAGCTTTATAGATTTATGTCGATATTAATTTTGTTAACCTTAACTTGCTATCATATTAGGTTAAAAAATTAATAATAAAAATTAAACTTTAATTTATCGGCTTCTAACTTATTAACCCCCCTCTAGGTTAGTTATATCGGTTCGCAACTATACTTTCAATTGGTATCAGAGCAAGACTCTCGTATTTAGGACTAACATCCTGAGTAGATGCTTGCTTGCTGCGAACATGTCATTTGTATCAGATGTTTTTATGGCTATCAGCCTTTCTGAGTGTGTTGGTTGATAGGCTTGACAAACTGTCCATGGCATTCACCAACCTTCACTCTTTCCAATTGTGTAGAGAATTCTACACTTCTAGTTTTGTGGTTCAACTGTCTCAAACCTCTTTCTTCTTGCACATTTATTATGCCCGCAACTTTCCCTTCCAAATCTTATCTTGTGCAATGAGCTGGTCTGTGCATTCGTAGGAACCATAGGGACCCTTTGTGTCGGCCCTTGCACATCTATTGTACCAGTAATTTCCCCTACCAAGTCCTTCCTTGCGCAGTGAGCTGGTCCAATCTTTGTACATGCCTTATGATATCCTTAGGTCTCTATCTTCATGCCTTTTGGTTCTTTGTTCCCTTATCCTTAGACCTTGTGTCTCTGTCATAGGATTTGGTGTTCCCTCTTTCCTCTAGTATTGCTTCTTCTAGAGAGGTTGTGAGAAAATTATATATATATATATTATGTATATATTCTTTTCTCTCTTGTCTAGCAAAATTATTTGAGGATTTTTCATGCAATTTGGGATTTCCTCGTTCTTGTACAATTTTGCCCGCACTTATACCTTAAGTTGAAAGTTGTGTTGTCTATCTATTTGCACACACTCATTGGGGTCTTAGTGCCTGTAAGTCACTAGGCATTTTATATCTAATCATTATATTATGACCATCTGGTTCTTGATTTAGATTGACCAATGTTTGTGGCTTACCTTTAGATACTTTTCTTTATCTAGTACCGCATCTGAATGACCGCCTATTTGTAGGTGTAAGTCGTATCTCTGTGTGAGTTACCACCTACGTTTGGTGTAACTCATCATTCATACGTCCCTTTCGATAATAAGAAAAGCCTTACTATCTATAACTGTTTGTGCTTGACAACTATCAAAGATTATATATGAAAATGTCCTTACATGGGTTTTCATTTGGTCAAGAGTTTACGTGTGTGACTCTTGGTTAACAAGATTAAGGTTTATGCTTATGTCTTAAGGCTCAAATAATTTTGGGTTTGCCTTCTAAGTTCAAGCGGATGATTCATCTTCCTATGATAGGATTTGATTCCGTTTTATCACTTATCAAGCACCTTATCCCTATGCACCGAGTTCACTTTTCACTTTTGATAGATAGTTAGTGTGAACTATTTACCCTTGAATTGATTCTTGCAATTTTTTTATATTAATACATGGGCTGTCAATTTTTTTATGCAAGTTCCTCAAGTTCTATGTGCTCATGAGAGTCATTACGTGGGATTTGTCTCTCCTTCATGCTTAAAATATGCAATTTTCTCTTGTATATTGTATATTTATTTTTGCATGTCGTTTTTCTGGTAATCTTGGGTTGAGGGGGAGAGCCTATGGAGAATTTTTGAGAGGGAAAGTACTTATATGAGTATAAACTCATTCTTGGTGGTGAATTCTTAGAAGAAATTTGTAAAAGAATATAGAGAATTCGTTGAGTGCATCAACTTAGGGGAAATCTCAGAGACATATGTATTTTCCATCCTAAGGAAACTCTTAGTTTTATTTCTTCAAAATACACTTCCAGTGCACTATGCTCACAAAGCGCTTGTTGTGCACTCGAGGTCTCAGCGCATGAGAGCCCTAACTATGCTCGAGCGCTCCCATGTGGAATCGTGTCTTAGTCAAAATATTGCACACCTTTCCCTTTCCCTTTCCCTTTCTAGAAATCCCTCATTACCCCTCTCACTCTAGTTGATTTCTCCCAAATCCTCATATCTCTCGCCTATGAGGGACTTCCATCTTACTGTCGCCATCGGATCTATTCTTATCATGGCTTATGTCCCAATTCGGCCTCCAGGTCTTCTCGGTGCGGGTTTTTCCATTGTACCATTTCAGGTGACCCTTTTCACCTTGGTCATGGGTTCACCTTTCCTAGGGCTTCTCGGCTTCCTAGCTAGAGGGTGAGGGACTTCAAATAACGGAGGTCAATCCCGCGGGTGGAAGCGGCCCTCATCTCCTCCCTTCCCTAGCTTTCCTACCAAGTTCGCTAAAGCATCGTACAAAGTGATAGCGACACATGGGGTCCTCATTGAGAGAAATATTCATCTTACGGGATTTGCCCTAATAGGGCTCAATGCTCAATTTGAGCAATGGGGTTGGTTGGAGTTGTGCTCCGGTCATGAGCTTATCCTCCCGGAGATGGTCCGTGAGTTCTACACAAATGTGACTCGTTGATAAGGCTATCCATTCCCTCTTACTCACCATACGCTGATGTCCGTTGACTTTCTCAGTCTTGGACATTGTGTCCTTATATCATCTTCCCCGTATTACAAACCCTCACTACCCTCTTACCGATGATATTCGTCCTAGTTGCACTGAGGTTTCTCGGGAGCTATCCGATGGAGCTTTTAGTGGAGTTGTGATACTCTGTTCCCATCATCTTACTCCACACTATCGATTGCTCCACTGCATTATAGCCTCTATCATCGACCCTACCAGCCACACCTCTGACCTACTTATCTCTCGTGTTGACCTTCTGATCGGCACTCAAAAGTAACAATTTACACCTGTTAATTTACACTAGGTTAGCCCCTCTTTGTTATTTAATATCGTGTTTTTATAGTGTTTTTGTATTTAGACAAGTTTTGGAGATAAAATGCAAAACTGCACCAAAACAATAACAAAACAAGTAAAGAAATAGCATGAGAACAAAGACAAAGAAAATTGATCAAGACAAGTTCCGTCCGGACATTACACACTTCCGTCCGGATGCTCCACGACAATACCGTCTTAACGAACCGCCACTTTCTGCCCAGACGAACCGGCGACTTCCATCCGGACGAACGACCATCTCACTCCTTTTCCTAGAAGGACTTTCAATTTCTAAAATCTATAAATAGGACCCTCCCCCTCCCATTTTCTGACATCCAGGTCCTCATACCATAATTTTCATTTCCTCCCTAATTCCACTTCTGCCCCTTCTGGGCCAGCACTGGAAGGTCCGAGTCTCGACGAGAAGCTGCCGATGCTAGTCGACAACTACTCGAAGATGGTTTGTACCCCGACAATGCGTGGCTAAGTTCTTTTTCTACCCCGGGTTTAGATGAAGCTCGATTTTGGTAATTTAGGAGTAGATTAATTTCATTATTTTATTTCAGCCTTTTGTAATAGATTCGTTATGCAACAATTATA
>JAULLF010580640.1:2848-15068 GCA_035668175.1 Sarracenia flava
ACAAGGTAGAAGGTCAGGTGGGTCGAATCCAGCATTCCAAGGTGAACAGTCAAAATTGGAAGATTGGTGGTTGTTCATAACATGGATTTCTCAACATCAAATGTGTCGGCTCCTAAATTGGCTAGAAAGGCCTTTAAAGAATCGTTAGTTAAGATAAAGGGAAGCACCTTTTTGATAGCCTCCTTTATATCGTTGACTGCAAAGTAGTCGTCATGTAGTGATGGATGGTAAGAGGTGTTAAAGATATTTAAACGCAGTTTCATGTTTTCAAAAAAAACATCCATCACTCTGATTCAGCCGTTAATACATGCACTGGCCATAGCTAAGAAAAGTCGACCGAGGATGATAGGTGTTTGCCTCCTTGCATTAGAGTCAGGCTCGGTATCTAGGATAATGAAGTCAAATGGAAAGAGAAATGTCACGTCCTGACCTTTTTAAATAAATATAACTCAAGTGAGACGGAAGTAAACCGGGTCATGCACTAACCGAAAGCGAGTTAAGATTAGACTCAAGCAACTTTCTATAAAAAAAACTCCAAGTTTTGTCCATTTAAAATTTTACTTTAGAAACCACCTTTAAGAATAAAACCATAAAAATCCATCATTTTTAAGGTTTAGGGCATAGCCCAAAACATTAAGCAAAAACTGGTTTTACATACAAACAACCCAAACTGCTGCTAGAAACGAGGACCGCTCAAGCGGTATAGGGTCCGCTCGAGCGAACCCTATCCAGACAGTATCCTGCTGCCGAGTTCCTACATCCCCTCTTTATAGTAAAAATTGGTTTTATTATATTCAAAGCATGTTTGGACACCACAAAGATCATTCCACTCACCAAGAGATATTACCAAATACTAAGGCAACATCCAACCACAATTATAAGCTAAAACTTACAATTCAAAGTTGATTTAAATTAACCAACTACACCAAAATACCCCAACGTCTCTCAATAAGCATGCAACATAATGTATATGGCCTTATGGCCTTACAATCATCCGGAATTGGAATAGAAAAAGTCTAGTGCTAATCTATTACATTCCTCCAAATAATTAAACAAATCATAAGCCTAAGATACAAAGAAACATGCTATCTATCAAAATCCGTCGAGTCCCACATCAAGTGTGACTTGGGAAGACTCTAATCCAACCCGTCTAGGCTTCAAAGGTCTCCTTGCCGTGATTATCTAAAATGTTGTTTTAAAACAACATTATGAGTTAGAGCTCGCAGGAAATATGATAATCAAAGATGCATGCATATTATTCGAGGTGATTATGCAACAGTTAAGTATAAACATAACTTGAAGTAAAGTAGGCTTATCATAGCCCAAAACTTAGTTTGCATAATCCTTTTGGAAAAATAAGTATTTTTCACATACAAGCAACTAACACACAAAAACTTACAATAACTACTATAAGTAAAACTCCTTGGCTCGATCCCATCCGAGCCTTGACCCCCGTAGGGACCAATCCCTTGTTTACGATCCCCGACCGAAGAAAATGAGTATCCGGGTCATGACCATGGTGATGACCCTCAACTAGGGCTTCTTAGCTCTACTTGAGCCACCCTCATTTACGGTTCTTAACCGAAGGAAGCAAACTCCCTTTTTGGACCCCGTCCATGTCATATGACAATCACTGCCATGGTAGTAACTATAAACAAGTCCTATCGGGACATAACAAGAGATCCCCTCCACGGAATCACCATCACTGCCCTCATCACATGAGGTATCCCCTCCGCGGGATATGTATGGGATCCCCTCCACGGGATCGCCATCGTCTCAATCTAGGTGAGAGATCCCCTCCACGGAATCATCATCACTGCCCTCATCTCATGAGGTATCCCCTCCGCGGGATATGTATGGGATCCCCTCCACGGGATCGCCATCAACAGCAACATCTCACGCATCAAGTAAGGAATCACACATCAAATAAAGAAATTAATTTCATTACACAAGTGATTTACACATAGGAATAAGCCTAGGCCTATTCGTACCAAATTTCCCATCCCACAACTACCACCACCAACATACACGGCTAGATATGCAAACATACGATAATTAACATCAACACTACTCAACTACCCTCCACAAGTCCACAAATAACATATGAGGCATTAACATGCTAAACGTGCATGATTAAGCCTCTAATCAAGGATATACCTAGGCTTATCCGTGTCAATTCTCACCAACCACCCCTTACTCGTCTAACGACTAATATGTGAGGTAAATATATTATACTAGCATAATTGAGCCTCGAAATTAGGGTATGCCTAGGCTTACCCACGTAACCGTCAAAATACCGCAACCCGATTCTCATAGGACATATTTATATTAATGTCCAAATCAACTTCATATGACCTAATTGCTTCTAATTAAGGTCAATCTCACGAAATTAGGGTTAAATTAATTATTTCACCAAAATTCACCACCAAACCCCCAAATCTCGAGTCTAGGTTAAGCATGATTCTCGTCGTAATAATTTGGGCATCAAACAACAAGCTGAGATACCCTACAACATGCTAGTATAGCATAAACATCCACCAAATCATGCATATATTAACCATAGATTTATTCATTTTTGGATCTTTAAACAAAACTCTAATAAACTCCATCAAAACATGAAAATACAACTCATATCATCACATAAATCGAGGATTAGCATAAATCCTACCTTAGGGTTGATGAAGGAACACAAAACTAGTCCCACGAACTTTAAATCTTAGCAAATCCACCTAGAACGAAAATGGTTCGGTGAAAATACGAAATACTACGTATACAACTCAAATCTAAAGAGATAAGTTGATTAATCTTACCAAACGGAGCTCAAAATTAGCCCAAGAGTCTCCCTCAACAAGCCCTAGCCGCCTCTCTCCTCTCCTCTACCGAAAATAGGGTTTAGGGTTGGAGAAATATGTCAAAACACGACATATCGATGTTTTTATACCAGTCTGCCTGAAGCACACCGCTCGAGCGGTCTTATGATCGCTCAAGCGCTCACCTGTTGTAGGCCCACTTCAAAAAATTTAATTTTCGAGGCCCGTTTCCGGTCCAATAGGCCCGAAACTCAACCTGATACCCCAGAATTATATTCCTGAGATTCTAGAACTCTCGGTTTGTAAGGACCTGAACCTAGATTGCACATGTGTCGTGTTTTGGCACACTTGGGGAAGCCTTGGGCCGAGAGATCATGGACCATTTCGGGTTTTAAGCTTTAGTTCTAAACCGGCATTCGGTTGGTTTTTTAAGAAACTGGTTGAAAGTTTTCAGGAGAATTAGAGTTTATTGGCGATTCGAGGTCCGATGATCGCGCTGTTTGTTTTGAAAGTTTCGTTATATTTTTCTTAAGTGTTGGGCCATGTTTGAGGATGTTCGGGTTGGAAACGGGTCTCGATTTTTAAGTTTCGGATCTGTGTAGAACATCCTTGAGTGATCGAGCGCTTATTATACCGCTCGAGCGGTATATGTCGGTAGAGCTTATAAAGGGTGACGGCTTGTTTGGTAGATCCCGGTTGGGTGAGCCCAGTACATTCCTGTTTTACCGTTGCTGTTTGTGTGAGTTATATTGTGAAACCTACATATTTTGAGTGAGTTATAATATTTATAAGCTATGGTACGTGACGTAGTCTATAATCGTTATGAAGGAAAGATATACTTTCAACGTACGTTTTCCATTTTAGCTTACGAGCTGGTTGTGATATTCCTACTGCATATATTATGTTTATATGGTGGGTTGGATATCCAGGTTAGGAATGATCTGTTAGTAGTGGGACACCTTTGCATCTAAGCGTCAAACCTTTATCTCTATGATGGTTGGCGGGTTTCAGACCGCGGGTCTAGGTTGGTTTCTGGTGCTGGGTTGGAGGATTTCTCACCCTTGGTTTGTTGTTACTATTTTCATGCCTGTAGCTTGTATCTTTTTGTTAGATATGGTTATGTGTTACGTGTATCGATATCTGGATAGGGTATCGGGTTGGTTGGGTAGAACATATTCTGTTATGTTCCTACGTTATGATAATTGTTATCATGTTTTTGGGTCTTATATCCGGTGGGTGTGTACGATGTATATAGGATTATACTGTTATGTATATCCCGTGGTTGGTATTTGATATCCTGTATGTGTATCATGTAGTGATTTTGGTTGCCTAGTTTGGTGTAGAAGCGGTAGGCTTGGATTTATGTTTACACGTGTTGTTTACATTGTTTATATCTCTTTTATAGATATGGTTTAGCATGGAGTTTGCTAGTTGTTGATATTTGGTATTAGAATATCTTGTAACCTGTTAAGTTTGGCTTAGTCGCTTAGACTCGGGTTATTTGCTTATACTTGCGGTATAAGGTGTTTAGCTTATGTCATATTGCTTCTCTGCAATCATGACGATGCGATAATTGTATTCTTTGCCAGTTCGGTTTAAACTGTATATTCATATCGCATGTCATCCTCATAAAGCATGTTTAGTTCACTGATAGTTTAATTCTTACAAGCCCGTGGCTCACGTTGTCTTTGAAAACGCAGGTGATCGCAGTAGGGATGTAGCTGGCTGAGGAGGGAGCTCCTGGAGATCTTTAGTTTTATTGCTTTATAGTTTATGCTATAGCTTTCTGTTTGGTTGGCAACCTGTTATGCCTTGCTTTCGGTTTCGGTAGTTGTACCTTGCGTTTAGACGCTGTTCGTTTCCAGGCACTAGGGCCTCGGTTATTTATTTATCTGTCTTAGCATGTTCATATACTGCTTGTGGTGAGGCCGATGTGTCGCACAAAACCTATACCCCACGGTCAAGAATCCACACAGGCCTCTCCTCATATGATACGTCATCCTCACCCTCAAGCTTGACAGTCAAGCACACACGACGGGTCTGACTCATAATTCTTCAGCATGGAAACATGAAAAACATCAAGAACAGACGACGACTGCGGTGGCAACTCAAGCTATATGCCACAACCCCAACGATCCTCACATCGTGATCAACACAGTCAAGTGATCACTAACCCCTCGGTCACCTCGCTGTCCAACCTCGGTCCCTAACAGGGCGAACTCCCTCAGGTCTGCCCGAAACGTCACAGACCAACCGGGTCCGTGTATAACCCTCAAATGGTGCTATCTATATACCCAACAGACAGCGGTCACTATTGGCGAACTCGGCCAATCGACAAGGCCCTTAAGGCCGAGCATACCAACTCTCAACAGGTCTAACTCGTAACGTCCTCCAAGATGTGCCCAAAAAAGGGGGCGGGTACCCGGTGTAAACGAGCCATCACACTAGTCTATAGACGACCAGACCGGTACACCAATCCGTATACCGTACTCCAAAGAACAACACTTACGTGCAGCGAATACCCACCACTGACCAAGGACCCCACTCAAAACATGAGAGCCTCAATCATAGACAAAGGAGTACAAAGCCTCGAACATTATAGGACATCATTGATGGATATGAGTCTCAATCAGCAACGTGCAACGGCCCACACAGCTCCTCATCCACACACGGGACGATGGCAAAACAGCACGATCCCAACCGCACGATGTAAAATATCACACCAAGCAGAGGACCCATCTAGCACAACTCCATCCCGACTCTCAACTGTTATACTCTCGTGAAGAGCCCCACAGATCCAACAAACATAGTTAAGATCATCCCCCAAAACAAAAGTAACATAATCACAACCTGCTATACTGGTCGTAACTCGACATGCATGGCGTACATGCACTACTGCAAGAAGTTCTTACCACTTAGGGAAGGAAGAAGGGATTTCACTTTCCAAACCCTTGCGATAAACACCAAACCACCCGACGTCATATCTCCTCGATAGGTGAGAGGTACGTGTCCAACCTTTTTAAGCAAACTTAGCATTCCTCGAAAGTTGCCAAGGTCACCAACTCGTCATACCCACGGTCTCATAGTACTACAAACCAGAGAATGGAGCCATCAACTAGAAATAGTTGGTTCACCCCGATCCTTCTACTCATCGCCTGGTTGTCGCTAAGACACCCACACTTGGCTGTAACACCCCAAGTTATGATCATGCCTCTAATTCACGTCAGGTCTGAATTAAAAGGGTAAATCTACAATAGTTGGGTGCTACATCAGCTATCCGCACTTCTGTGCTATCACGTTGACTACTTGACGCGAACCTGATCCACTTAACTCTACGGGCATCTCTACAACCACCCGTATGACCAGGACCTCATCCTGTAACATCCTTGGACATCTCTAACCAAGGCTTCGGTCCTATACATTGGATTGTGTTATCTCGGTTCTGGAAATCAGACAAGCTGTAGATGTTTCCACAGCAACGGAAAGCTTATAAGAACCAAACTTCTCAAAACTACCCAAGCATCCCAGCATGCATGAGTTTCCAAAGGAATCGCGCACTCACACCTCCACATTCCCCAAAGGGGCAGGTAACACAAATCTCAACATCGACTAGTTAAACGGCCCCACTGCCAAACCGACATCTAAGGCAACCCGTAGAGGATTACACTGGGCTCAAAACACCAAGAGTGCCTCAAGAAAAGTCGAATACACCACGCACCTCAACGAGCTCCAAAAGAAGCTATAACCCCATCCATCGAGATCATGAGTCAACAAGTATCAACAGCTGGTCACTCCCCCACAAAGCCATCGATTAAGTCACTAGACACTCCCAATGACTTATCTCACACCCTCATATTCAAAGGGCGGAACCACAAGCTCCCAACAAAGGCCACGAGTGGATGCACTCGTGATCGTGACACCACATACCGACTCATGTTCCCACGCATCATCGAAAGACCGTCACACGGTACTGGTCCGTAGGATTCTCAATCCCAGTGCGGTCAAAGGGTTATCAACAACCCGCTCCCGACAACTGTTGGTTCACCAATCATCACTCCGATGTTAGTAAACGTCGTCGTGTCTCACCGTACGAAGTTCCCGCTTATCAGCGAAGCCTCGATCTACACCGATGCCCAAACCCAGTCGACCGAGTCCTCAACGCGCTTCTCATCATCAAGCCAACCATACCTCTCAGGTGTCTACCACTAAACCAACGATTGGCAACAGGTTGAGATAAGGCACCAAGCTGAATCCTCAAAGGATATAAAGGTTACTACTCAAAACCACGTAACCACATTATCTGAGTTCGTTACGAACTCCCCGCGCATCACACCCCGGGAGAAACCCGCCAAAGGGTTCCCACAACTCCCTACAATGGTGCAATGGTCATAACATCATCATCTCAACTCCGGACACCTTTCCCTGTCTAGAGCGTAGGCCCAAAAAGAAGGACTAGGTCACCCGCCATCAAAAGAATGACATGACGGTACTGAACCATCATCTCAATCCCCCACGAAGAAGGATGACCCTCCCTCTTGGATATAGGTGGTGACCCATCGATGGTCACGACCGACACATGCCCGTAAGGCAGCTAAGCAGTCTATCCCAAGGATAGGCAGCTCAACCCAACACAATTGTCTAACTTACACGCCAGCGACTCTCTCACATCGCGTCTATCGACCACCGAGAAAGATATCTCAAGTGATCACGCCATCACCCACGGGAAACCAACATACTTGGCCATCCCGACCTCTAAATCATACACCTCCGCACTCACTAGGGGAAACATCCCCACACCATATGTCACACCGTGATTTTTTTTAAAACCATTTAAAATAAAAATTATTTATAAATAATAAAGAAATTCAAAATGAAGTTAAACATTATCAATAAAATTATTATTATTTTTGCCCAATTAAAAATTTTGATATTCTAAATCCCAAATAAGTAGATGTACCTTTGCATTCCCTGTGCCTCACATGTACACATACATGAGCAAATGTGATACAATCCATTGTTGCTTAAATCTTCCTTATCTCGATCTTTATTACCTGAAAAATATTAAATAAACAGGCTGAGCCCGGAGTAGAAAAATAACTAATACTACTTCAATAACATGAAACATGAAAGAGATTATGTAAGTGCTCTATTAAATTCTTAAATTAACGGATCAATAAATTCTTTTAATGAAATTAGCCTACTTTGCGCTTGCATAATCGAAACCTTAAATTTCCTTATTTGATTTGTTCCATTCATTAATTATAATCCTCATATCACTCATTCATTCTATTACCAGCATCATTCTAACTTACACAATTATATTTAAGTTTGGTAAAATCAGCACATTAAAATAATACACACACTCTGCGAGCATGTATCGTAATGATGACAAGCTAAGTCTCATACCTTAACTCGTAAACATTACGCGTACATACACACTATATAATCACAATCAATTTCACACAAAACTAGCACATTAAAATAATACACACATTCACAACAAATCCAAGCAATCACATTTCCATTTTTCTTATCCATGTTTTATTAATCTTCCTTTACGGTCTTTCACCGCAGGACACCGCGCGCATGCCCCATGTACTATCGGCTCCATGCCGTCAAATCTCATCATTCTTCACGGTCTTTCACCGTAGGACACCACGTGCATACCCCATGTGCTATCGGCTCCATGCCATCAAATCTCATCATTCATATTTCAACCCCAAACATCCTTCAAGTCTTAACACGTCATACTTAGTTAATTCAATATTACATTAACAAGGCCCCATATCAAATGTCAAACACATCACATGTAATAATTTAATATCATAACATCACACGTCAATTTCTCCGACATGCATCAAACTCAAATGAAACATCCAACCGACTACACGTGAGTCACAATAATCCAATTTTCATACTACTACGTTCGTTATTTAATTCCAAATAAATTACCATCAATAAGAGTCAAGTTCTACGTTCGTGTCATAAATTAATTACTCATTTCTTGGGATCCCGTTACATTTTCTATTAATAGGTATTCTTGAGATTTGTTTCATTTACATCCTTAATTTCTAACTATTAGTCCATTTCTTTGAATTCAACATCTTCTCATTCTAATTCAAATTGGTCAACATATTTCGTTTATCAATTTATCAATTACACAAGACAAATCTAAATTTGATATCGAAATATTGCATTAAGCCTTAAGTTAGCATCACTACAACTTCAATCCAAACACAAATACATTTTACGAATATATTTATACGTTATCACATGTTCATATTTATTCTTCATCATTAAATTGCGATTCTATACTAGTATTTTTTTACCCAGCATCCATAGGTAAGTATTTTGTGAGAATGAAGGATCTCTATAAAATAACAAGAGGATTTTGGGTCCTAAATCGAAGACTTAGCGTCGTAAAAATTTGGACAAATTATCTCTTGTTTTTGAACTATTGCCAAAACCATTCCTGTAATAAACGCATAACCCAATTCAATCAAATCCATATTCTCAAGCTTAACGTGGCGAATCATTAATATATAATTTTTATAATTGAACTCCCGAAATTTAGTTACCATTTTCGGACAGAAAATTTCGACAGTAGGTTCAAGGAAATAAGTTTAATTTTCAACATCAAAACTCCAACAGGTTTGGCTCAAACTCATTCTTTGTAATTAAGTCTCAAGTGTAAATCATCAATTCAACTTAATCCACATGCAATAGTTGCCGAAAACAAAGGCGATGACCATGAAAAAGATAATTTATTATATTGACTTCCAATAACTTATTCAAATTGTTATCAGCATTACTAAACATTTTACTCCCAAATCAACATTTACATTGTTATAATACAGAAATAGGCAAATGAGCAATTTACTTCCGAAACACGGCCTTCGCCAATGACCAATTACTACCTTATTCGAATCTCAATCTATTTTGCTTCTACGTCTACAATACTGTAACAACAAACTTCTTTTATTTGTGATATCTTAAATTATTAAAATAATGACAATAATGAATTGATTTTCAGTTTAGAGACAAAGGAGATGAACAGTGATTCTGATTCTATCATTCAATTGATTTAATAATTTCCCATTAATTTTGATGTGGTGGTAATTTTCACCACTATAAATCGGGTCGGCAAAGACACCCGGATTGGGGCTCCGAAAAGACACATCTATATCATTGCCATATTTATCGAGATGGAAGTTATACTTTCATAAGACCCGATCCGTGATCCTGCCTATGAAGGGGCGTTCGACCCACCTGGACCCGCGATCGATATGCTTGGCCCACAATTTGCCTATGGGCCAAGCCTAGTATTGCCAATTTGGGCTCCTTCGGTTATATGGGCCGATCCCCGACCTATATAATTCATTCAGACCGTACGCCCGAGCCATACGCCCAGTATCCGAGCAGTACACTGTATGTCAGAGTTGAAGGCTAGCTATCTGAGCGAGGAACCGAGCGATGTGCAGTTCACCTTAACCTCGAATCCCCTCGGGAACTTGAGCCGGGCTAAAACAGCCAGGAAATTATCAACGCTCAATTATACAGACCGAACGTACATCAATACCGAGCAAACTCTCAGATCGGCATAGATAGTCCGGCATTTCCGTATCTTCCACAGCAAGTCACGCAGTAACGGGCAATGATTACAGGGAACAATGACCCGACTGACCTCCAGTCATAGTACAGCACGTGTAAAGGTTCTGCGCAAAGCAATAAATGGGAATTAATGGCCCTTCCTGTCAGCCTCTGCATATCACGTGACCAACACAGGTAATCATTTTTGATCCAAGAGACCCCAACTCATCTCATGGAAGACTCTCATCTGGAGGGCCACGTATTGACCGACCTAGCCACGTGTCGCTTGATCGGACTGAGTATATAGGCTCTACTAAGCCTTTGAACCATGTATGATCTTCATCTTCTAACAGATATTCAATACGAAAAATCATATAGATACACTGTTCATCTTTCTCTCCTCCTTCTCTCTAGATTCCAATACTTTACAGCTTACATCTTCTCCTCATACTGATACTGACTTTACCATCGGAGAGGGTATGCCGGGACGCCGGCCCCCTGTCCTAACCTGTTTGCTACCCGTTTCAGACCCGAAGATCTCCGCAAATATCCATCAATCACCGGTTCAGAACCCGACGGAATCTTGACGCTATCAAATTTCATCTCTGATTCTCGACAATCCCCAGTTAATTTCACAATTTTCATCTCAGAAAATAACATTATTAAGAAGATCATCCTCAATTTCATAATATTAGCCTTGAATTTCAATAATTCCGCTCAAACCAATCCTCACAGTTTGTGCCAAAATCAAAACCAACACATGAACTTTAACAAAAATATCATTCATTGAATCATGAACTAAAATAGTGTAGTTAGATTCCTATCTCGATTTAGAGAAATCGAACCCCGGATGACCATCGACGTTAGCGCAAAGGCGCGGTTCCTTTCTCCTCTACTTTATCAATTTCTTCTTCTGTCCCCTTCTCGCTGTTGCAAGTGACGTTGACGGCAACACTGGTGTCGTCGTCTTGCCCTCTTCTCCTCTGCTTTCTCTCTTCTTCTCTCTACCCTCTCTACCGATCTTCAATCTTTAGACATGGGGGTTTTTAGATTTCATACAAACCACCAGAGTTCCAAAAGACCGGTTGATGGTGTTTAATCGTAGGATGCGAAGACGATGATCAGAAGGGTAGAGCAGGGCTTCGGTAATGGCTGTGCAATTTACAAAGGGTGGAAAAGGGTGAAATTGGCGCAAATGGTAGCGCCGATGATGGTCGAAGGTAGCATAGATGGAAAAAGCCGCCATGGATGGAAAATGATAGTGTTAGGGGTTTAGCACTGAATATGCCATAGGTATAAATCCCCCCATTCGTCCTTCCCTTCTCTTACTTTAAATTGCAACCGAAGCTACTGGAATATACGCGAACCAATTTTCTCCCAAATCTTCGGGAGAATTCCCTTTCTCTCGTTGTACCTCGTTTGGCAACCGGTCATTCTAATACTAGGTTTATTTACATATTTGTTTTGTCTTTTAATTTATCCCACATAAACATCCATATGTATTTAACAAAGAGTAAGTTTATTATTATTTTAAAAACAAAATCTTATAATTTAACATTTTAAATCCACATTCTATTAATAAATTAATATTCTTATTTTCTAAAAAATCTAATTATTAAATAAAATGGGTCGGGACGTTACAGAATGCAATATGTAAAGAGGATTTTTCAATGTACCACGACAGATAAATTGTTTTCCATTCAAAACATTGCAAAAATATTTATTAAAAGAATCTAAATATCTGTCATTCCCCAAACAGGAAACCGAAACTAAGTTCCGCTTGATTTGAGGTACATATAAAATGTTCTTCAAAATTAAAC
>JAULLF010581702.1:0-15064 GCA_035668175.1 Sarracenia flava
ACTTTTTTTTTTTTTAAGTTTATTATATATATATATATATATATATACAAAGTTAAAATAAGAAATAATTTATATATGTTAAAAAATATATATTTATATGTTCTTATAAATATATTTTTATATTTATATTAAAAAATATAGTTACATATATTTAATTATGTTTTTATAAATATATGTTTTTATAAATATATGTTATTATAAATATATTTTTTCGATAGCTACTACCTAAAAACTGAAAAAATATGTTAATTTAAATTATTTTATTTTTTATAAACTAATTTTTTTATAAAATATATTTTTTTAGAAACTATATTTTATAACATATATTTTTTAATTATAAAATAAAGTTTTGAATTTATTTCGGACCTCGGGCTTTTCGACGGGCTTCAGACCGGGCCGTAGGCCTCGGGATTTGGGTTTTTTGACAGGCTTAGGGTTGGGCCTCGGGCCGTTTTTACACCCCTAAAATGTAGTAATTATCAGCAAGTTTTAGTGGCCTCCACTATCACTCAATTGGCTCGGGTTTCGGGACGGATTCTGCTGGTTTCTATTTATCTTTTAATTTTGTTTAATTTTAAAAAATATTTTTATGATCGAATTCGTTCATTATGTATAACTTGTCAATTTTGATATTTATATAAAAACTTAGATTAATAAAACATCGGTAGCTAATTGATATAATAACATTTGTTTAACATTTTTTTTTTCAAAATTATAATTTTGAGACTCAAATTGTTAAACAACTGTTAAAAAATGTTATTTTATCAATTAATTACCTATATTGTATTAGTCTAAATTTTTACAAATCAAACTTGATGAGTTATACATAATGAACAAATCTGATAATAAAAATATGATTTAAAATTAAACAAAATTTAGAGACATGACCAATAGACTCCCCGTCCCAGCAGCAACCTGACCCCACTTAATTTGGCTCAAACTACACTTAGTGAGTATTCAGATTCGGGAACTGCTGGGCCGGACCTGCTGGTACCTGTTGGTCCTTTTCTTTAAATTTTTTTAAATATATTTTTATGATTAGATTAATCCAATATTGGTAACTATTTGATAGAATAACATTTGTTTAAAAATTGTTAAACAATTTAGAGTTGGGATCAATGCTGTCGGCAGCACTATGTATTAACAAATGTTATTCTATCAAATAGTCACTGATATTGAATTAACCTAAATTTTTATATAGATATCAAACTCGACGATTTATATCTTAACAAATCAAATGAATTTTTATTTTAATAAATCACATTCCTGTTAAATGCAAATAAAAGTAAAATGTAAATTTTATTTTATTATGTATTCTACCAACACATAAACAATTTGTTAAAGAATTTATCAATATTCGATCAATTTGATTTTTTATAACAATAATACATACAATTAATATAATAAAATAAACGATTTAATTCATCAAATAAGTTCATTTTCAATCCAAATTTTACTAGGACCAAATGACACTCTTTAGTTCATCGCTGGACATGAGAGGAACCGCTCTCTATCTAGTATTTTTCATAGATTTAATGCGACACAATGAAACATAGAAATAGTTTTGTAATTAAACATGCCCTTATGTATGGTTTGATTCAATGAAATGGTTATGTATAGAAATCAAATGAATTAAAAATTCCATTAAAATTCTCATTTTAGTAAATGAAAGAATAATGATAACTATGAAAAGTTACATGATATCATTTTTTTTGTCTATTAAGATATTAAAACGAATATTTTCGTAGAATCATCATTTTATTTCGCTGTTCGTTCTCCTAAACAAATCATAACCTTAGCACTTGTTTATGTAGTAGAAAAAGTAATTATTTCTCATTTTAAAGATCGGAGGTTTAAACCCTCGGCCTCTCCCCCTCCCCCAACTTAACTAGTCAAAAAAAAAAGGTGTACATGGTTGGGTTTCAAAATTTGGGATGGATAGCGTATCTACCCATAATTGAATCCAAAACAGATTTTCTATCGTTTGGTTTTAACATCACCGATATTGTTAAAGTTTTTTTTTAAATTTTAAAACATGTTTTTATAATTGGATTCGTTCATTATTTATAAATCATCGAGTTTGATATCTGTGTAAAATTTTAATTAATTCAATATCGATAACTAATTGATAGAATAATCCAATTCGTTCATTTTGATAGAATAATTTGATAGGGATATATATATCCTTAGACCAAACTACTACAAGACCAAAAAGGCCCAAACCAATTATGGGGCTCAAGACCCAATCTAATTAGGGCAAAGCTCATATCTACATCACATATATACACAGGGGTATGGAGAGGAAATCCTAAGGGCTCTCTAAGCTCTCCACTCTCTGTACGTCTCTCTCTCTCCACATATTCTCCTCTGCCCCTCTCTCTGCACGGCACACACAAAGACCAATGCTTCATTCTCATATATGAATAGAAATCTGACTTGATCGTCGGTGGGTCTTTGACCGGCACTACACCGGTGTTCCAAGACTAACTCCTTGTGTTGCAGGATTCCGAAGACCGGCAGGGATGACCAGATTTGGACGCTATCATAATTATTTCCCGGTAAATAATTACTAAAATAATTTTGAGAAAAAAAAATTAAATAATTGTTATTCTATTAATTAGTTATCGATATTGGATTAACCTAAATATTTACATGGATATCGAACTCGATAAGTTATGAACGAATCGATCATAAAAATATATTTTAAAATTTTAAAAAATAATGAACAAAATATAAGGGCTACCTTGTCTTTTGCCATCAATGCTTGAAGACACCCCAGAACCAGTCTGAAGAACTCACCAAAGTGCTGAATTCTTCAAAGTTCTGGTGTTCAACAAGCGAATCATCGGTGTCCCAGCATCAACATTCCAGTCAGGTAAACTCCGGTTCACAGTCTTTATCTTTCTCTCCCTATTACATAGTCTCCGTTCCTCCCTCGCCTCTCTCTCTCTCTCTCTCTCTCTCTCTCACTCCTGTCAATCGCAGTCTGTATCTTTCTCTTCCTCTTATGCTTGTGTTTGATGAAATGTTGGTGGTTGATCTATCATTTGAAACGATTTTCATAACATTTAATACGAGATTATGCTATTGTGTACCCTTATATTATATTCCTTTTTTGTTTTTGTGGGAAAAAAACTTCTGAATTTGTTTCAGAAACAGATCTTGATAAAAAAATATGTTCGTTTGTGGTTTTAAAAATGTTTGGTTTTGGGGAAAAAAAAACTTCTGAACATGTTCTCCATCCCTAGTTTTATATGATTTTTTTCAACAACTTCCACTGTACAACCCAAGAAAAAAGATAATCTATTCCATGATATGGATTCCAAATGGACTGCCCCTGATCCCTGTCAAACTTCCTACTGCCCAAGACCCACTGGCAGCGTGCTCACTGGTTCCCAAAGGTTAGCAGGCCAAGCAAATGTTTTGCCCTATGGTTGGAAATTGTAAGGATTAGTTAAACGAGCTCTAGAATTGGGACAATTTTGAGGAGTAACCTATACTTGAGACCTGGTAATGGTCAGAGAATCAGCTTCTGTATTAATACATGGGAAGGCTAGCGATCACTAATGGATTCCCTCCCAAGACTGTTTATTCTCTCCCAATGCAAGGATATGTTCCGCAGACATGTGCAGGATAGTAGGAGCACAGGAGGTGTAGATGCAAACTCTAGAGGAATATTTAGAAGACTTCTACATCAATGGGAACTACTTCAATGGGAAGGGATAGTAAACTCTATGAATTTCCACCTAACCCCTGGTATGGAAGACTCAATGCTATGGACTGGGGACTCCACTAAAACATTATCTGTTAGTTATGCAACTTGGTAAAACCAGGTTTTGGGGTTAAGACAGGACTCAATTTGTAGCATCTGAAAACAGAAAGCAATTTCTCCAAAGTGCATTCTTTTTTGTTGGCAGGAATATCTTGGCAGGATCCCAACTCGCGAGCTGTTAGGTAGATGCGAGATTCTACCTCAATCACAACCAAAAACACGTGTTTTTTGCCAAGAATGTGATGAATCTTTGGACCATATTCTAGTCACTTGTAGGCTATCATGGAGTACTTGGTTCAATATTATCAAATGGTGGGGCTGCAACTGGGCAAGCCTAGGGACTTTCAAGGCCCTAATGGCATGGTGGCTAGTGTAAAGGTCCAGTTTCTAGATCACCAAATTATGAAAAAAACAATAGGAATTAAGTTAAAGGACTCAAGTTGAAGTTCATATAGAAACACAAAACTGAAAGACAATTCTAGGACCGAGCCTCCTCAAGAAAAACCGTTTGGGCCGTTCAAGTTCTTTTGAGCCCAAATGTGAAATGGTCTAAGCCCAACTCTATCTAAAGCCCAATGTTAACTTAAAAGCTCAACTTAAGCCCAAAAAATACTAATCCCAATATTTAAGCCTAAAACTTACAAGGATAACCTGATTTTTAATTCCAGAGTTAGATATGGATGTTAGCTTTCATATAAAATTTATTTAAAGAGATTTTGTTGGATGGATTTTGAGAAAAATGGATTTTTCGCAAACTTTTGCACTTCCACGGTTTGTTCAAGAGGGTAAATCTCTATTTTAGAGACTTCTTTATAAAATGATTTCTTCATAAAAAATTGTTTTTCTAACATATTATATTGGTTGTCTGAAAAAATGTGAGGAATTGTGAGTACCGTTTGATGGGTCAAAGGTATTTTTAAAGTGGACAGGATCTCTCTCTGGACAAATTTGACCCAGTTTCTTACAGAGGTAAAAATAACTTTTATGATGGGTTTGGAAAAGTGTTCTTCAAGAAAAAGTTAGAGGACATCTTAAACTATATACTGCCCACAAATAAGAGAATTTTGAGTTGTTTACTGTTTTAAACGTAATTTCTTTGGACTATCATTAAATCTAGATAGTGCGTGTTGAGTGTGAAAAATGGGAGTTGTGACCATTTGGTCTTAGTTCTCTTAGACCTAACAAGTGACCTTTTGACCTCAAAGGTTGATGAGATGATATAAAAGTTGGGTTTTTCTTTAGCTTTAATAGGAATAGGGCTATAACTAACAATCATAGAACCTATCCAAAAAACCCCAACCTTTCTTTTACTGTTTGACAATAAGAGTTGGTGCCCTACGTGTATGACATGTTTTGATTTCTTGCTACACAACCAGGTTTTGACGCCAGAGGTTTGAGCTTTTCCTCGTTTGTGAGGTAGTGAGTGCGTTTCGCTTAAACCAGGTGAGAGTCCTTAGATATCATTATGAACAAATGATTATGTGAGATATCCTCAAAAATGTTTATACATTTATGTTATGAATTATGAGTTTTGGTGAATGATAGCATTAGACTTATTTTCAAAAGCGTTGATAATTCAACTGTGCTATCTATATTTGTGGTGGCAACGTGTATTAAAGATGAATGATGTTAATGATATGATTTTAATTTAAAGTGCTAAGTTATTGTGGGTATCCGACATCCATATTTTGTTATGGGAAGTGGTCGGTATGGGTTCCATATCCCATTAGGGGAGATGCCCGATATGGGTTTTATATCCCGTTGGGGGAGTTGTCTGGTATGGATTCATATCCTGTTAGGGGAGGTGCCCGGTATGGGTTTTATATCCCTAAAGGGGATGTTCTCTCTAAGGGGGTATTTTTCCTACAAAGGCATTTCGACCTATAACTCATAGGTAATGCACATTCCACTTCTACTTGAAGAGTGGCCCTCATTCCAATCATGTGCATATTCGTGTATTAAGAATTGAGGATACAGTACCGTCAGAACTCCCGATCGTGAGATAGATGACTACTTGATTACTGTCGAATGAGATTGTGTGCGAGAAATGGATATAACGTGATGTGGCTGTTATTCCTTATTTATAATTTTTTTTAAAGGGAAAAGTTATTTATAATTTATGAGACAATTGTGTTAAGATGAATGCGGTGTTTCTCATGTTTTGTTAAAATTGGATTAACTATCAGTAAAAGATGTTTGATTACTCTTAAACTCAATGTTTAGTTTCATCTTGTTCATTATAATACCAGGTGCAATCTCATGGAACATTTGTGGTTGCAGATATTAGGTTCTGCCAGAAGGTTGGTCCACCATTTTCGATATCTTAGGCTTGAGCTCGAAACTTAGATGTTGTTTTTGATTTCGTTATGTGGTTTGTAGTTATAAGAAGCTTAATGCTGGAGAATATGAAATTTTGGTTTTGAGTTGCGTTGTGTGCATATATATGTGTGTATGTGATTATGTATGGAATGGAGTATCCCTGTTTTGATGTATGGGATGGAGTATTTCTTTGAAAACTTATGTTCTCCAATGTCCATGAAAGGATGTTTTGAAATCCGACTTGTATAGATGTTTTTATTCTTGTCTGTATTAAGTTTAAGCTTTACTGGTTTTTGAGCCCACTGAGATGTGGTGAGATCATGTTCCGACTGTACAGATGGAGTATGTGACGTCCCAAAATTTGGGAACATTAAGACGTATAGATAATAGGAGGGATTATACTGTCCACCAAACTACTTAACATACGATATAATATAGTCTAAAACATTTGATTCTCTCTCATTAACATCCACAAAATAGTTACAATAGTCCATGACTTGTTTTCAAAGTCTTAAAACGTAACACCAAGGAAAGAAAAGCTATCTATTACACATTCTCAAGGAGTGACAAAAGGGAAGGGAGAACGGAGTTTTATCTTCTTTAAGCATGATCAAACTCTGACTGTTTTGGAAATTCTTCTTCCTTAACGAACTCATTTCCATCACTTGGCATGAAATATCATTTGCTACGAGACCCAGTAAGAAACTCCAAAACCCTACCTTTCTACCTCAATAAAACCTAGCATGGATGGCAATTAGAGTGCACAACAAAAAGGCACTAACATGGTAACATTTGCACCTTGCACAAATTTCATATAGATTATGGCAAGTATAATAATTGAAGGAAAAGTGCACCATGCATGTGACTACTCTAATCACAATGATAGAAACTGGCAAATCTTAAGCCGAAGATCCGTAAGACGTCATTGGAAATTGAACTCTAAGGCCATCACATTTGACCCTCGTTGTGAAGTAATGATCTCATCGAGTAGTGTCATACCATGGCTGTTTCATTCAAATCACAACGGTGTGAGGTTAGGACATAATCTGATTGTCTACCTAATGGATCTGTAATCCCCTTTGCTTAGAGTCAAACCAAAGTCTATAACTTGAAAAGGAAAAAGACGTATGACCAAGCAAACCAACTAACATAAAATAGACGTTAGTAGTAATTTGAACACTAAAGCCATTACGATTGACCCTCGTGAAGTAATGACATTGACTAGTTTCATACCACTACTGTTTTATTCAAATCACAACGGCGCGGGGTTGCAACAATATCCGAAATGTAAAGGACCAGTGATGCCTTTACTCAATGCGAACCCAAAGTCTAAAGTTTGATACACTAGTTTCTAGGAGTTTAAAGGGACAAAACCCTATTCATTGAAGTATGGCACCATTAGATTCCCATACGCTATGCTCTCATACGTTACACTACCATACGCAACATTTCTTAAAAGCACAACTCAAATAACACGGCTCAAGACATAGCATAGCTCAAGATGTACATGGTCGAACTATACCCTAAATGTGTGACCACCCATGAGGGCCATGACATGGGACATACATGCACTACATTCACAATAAAGAAAGAAACTCCTAACTGATAAATCATGACGGGTGTGAGATCGATCTCAAATTAATTAATTGTTCAGTATTGTTTTTTATGTAACTGGGTTACTTTAAAAGAAATTAAATAATAATAAATAAAAGTAAAGAATAATAATAACTATTAATATTATTGATGGTAATTTTGTGTGTTTAAAATATAATTAATTAAAACAAGTAAAGGGAGTAAATATTTAATATAAGTTTATGCTAGGTGTCAAAAAAAATAATAATAAAAAGAAATGAAAAAGATGTGGTGTAGTGCATGTGTGTGCATGTGGTTTAAGGAGGGTGTTGTGCGAGAGGGTGCTTGATAGGAGTCTGATGCCTAGAGCTGGTGGTGAGGGATGAGACAAGATGACCATGATCTTGGTGCAAATGTGCAATTGAAGAAACCATTTAACTCTGGTTCTTTTACCCAAGTCCAGTCTTTTTCCTTTCTTCCTGGTCAAAATTCTGAAACTGACAAATTCCATCAAGTCCTAAATCAAACTAGTGGTAAATCTTTTTAACAAGCGGATGGTATTTAACCAATTTCCTTAGATACGATGCTCGCCTCGCTTGGATGCGAGACGAGAATGCCTTCAATTGGATTTGTGGACTGTTGTGGCTGATAAAGGTGGCGACTTCCTGAACCCTTTCAACGTACTATGCACTCGGTAGGATTGAGGTCATTCTCTTGCCATCAGAAGCCCGTCTACTCCTCTCCTATCCGTGACTTCGACCAGGAAATTTTGGCAAGGTTTGAGTTTGAGGACTACTTCACCACCTAGAAAGTCATTCTATGATAGACATTGTTGTTGTGAGAATTCTTAATTCATGAGTTGTTGGAAAGGATTTATGTCACCACAAAGAGAGACTAAAGCAAGTGTTGATTCAAAGTTGGTGTTAAAGATTACGAATCGACTTGTGATACTCCCAATGTACAAAAATGAATAAAAATATTGAAAATGAACGAAAAATCTAAAAAAGTACGATGATGTCGAAAAGGAACGAAAATGTTAAAAATCCATAAAATGTACGAAAATGTATGAAATTGAACGAAAAGGTCAAAATGTATGAAAATTTACGAAACTGAACGAAAATGTACGAATGAAAGAAAATATACGAAAACGTACGACAATTAAATACAAAATGAACAAAAAATTCAAAAATACGTGAAAATATACGAAAACGTACGACAATGAATGAAGATATACAAAAATGTACGAAAATTAACAAAAATATCGAAAATGCACGAAAATGTGCGAAAAAATATGAAAATTTGCGAAAATGTACGAAAATGAACAAAAATATCGAAATGTACGAAAAAATTGAAAATATACTAAAATGAATGAAAATTTTAAAAATATGCAAAAATGTATGAAAATGTACAAAAGCGTACATCAATGAATGGAAATGTATGAAAATGTACGAAAATATAAAAAATATACGAAAATGAACGAAAATCTACAAAATGTACGAAAACATTCGAAATCTACGAAAATGTACAACAATGAAAGAAAATATACGAAAATATACGAAAATAAAAGAAAATGTCAAAAATGAATGAAATAATAAAAAAAAGTACAAAAATGAACGAAAATTTATGAAAATGTAAAAAAATGTAAGAAAATGAACAAAAATGTATGAAAGTACGAAAATGAACAAAAATGAACAAAAATGAACGAAAACAAACAAAAATGTCAAAAATCTACGAAACTAAACGAAAATGTACACGATCCTAGGCGACGATGGACGTTTCTACTTTCGTTGAAATTAAATTCAAATCACAAAAATCAAAATTTCAACATTACAGAATTAATCTCAATTTAATTTCCCAAGTCTCCACATAAACATACCATGCAAAAAATGTAATTATTGTGACCAAAATCATCTCAAGACATAATTACATTTGATATCGAAAAACTGCTCGGCAACAGTTGGACATGTAGGGAACATTGGGGTGAACCAAAAAAGTTTGGGTAGAGTTGGATCTAAGCATTGGCTAGGTAAGTGTCCTGTAGTAAGAGGAGTAGTTATGAACCCTGTAGACCAATTCCGTAGGGGTGGTGAAGGGAGGGTCGCAATTGGTTAAAAAAAACCCACAACCTTTCATACTGACGTGGGTATACCTTCTCTTCTTATAAGATATTTAAAATACATGTTGTTCAATACTTTATGTTAAAGTTGTCATATGATTTAGCTTTGTGTTCAGATATGAATGCTCTGTTTATTTACGATTATTATGAAATTATTATGATATTTTTCTTATATCGTCAATTGGAATATTTACATTGGGATGTGGTTGAGATATTATTAATTATTGACATTCATATCATAAATACATTCATTAACTCATATCATGGTACAACATATGGATTTTGGCCCGAGATGCCAATACACTTAGAATGTGGATTTGGGCTCGAGGTCCTGATACAATTAATATTAGTCTGCGGTGTTGATATCGCTATAAGCGTATGATTCCCGGCCAGAAGAGTACATTCCCGCTAAAATTGCGGAAGAACTTGGAGCCCAAGGTGCTCAGAGCATGAGGTACTTACAATATGCATTATGGCATGCACAGTATATAGCATGCATACTTCATACAAATTATCTTTGAGATGAAGAGATATGTAACGGTTTATTGTGATTTCTCATTTTCAATTGTAGCTTATTCTTTTTATCTTGAGATTGTATATCCATTGAACAAGTTGATAGCTTACACTCCTACAGTGTTTCATTTTCAGGTGTGTATGGGAGCGTGGTCGACTAATGAGTCTAGATTTTTATGTTGAGAGATGTGGTTCGAGATGTTGTGAATGTTGTGAAGGCCTTGGGCCTTATTTTGGAACAAGCCCATTATGGTTATGGTATTCCGTATTCATAATAAATATGTATAGCTTTTCATATGAGAGGTAAGCTTTCCTTACCAAAATCACAATATAGTATTAGAGCCATAAGAAAAATATCCTATCACTGTTTTCTCCATCGTATGTCGTCACTGGAAATCTCACCAAGAGGCTTGGTTCTAGCTGGAGAAAGTCCAAATCGAACTTAACCGGCTGTCGGCGACTACTCTCCGGCCTTGCTAAAGGTTCGAATGGCCTAGACGGCCTCTGACGTTGTCTGTTTGATTTCGACGTGACCTCCAACGTGACTTGCTTGATTTCAATTTGGTTTGACGTGGCCTGGATTTGCTTGATTTGGTGTAGCATGACTGCGAAATGATTAAATCTGAAACCTTAGGTTCCGAACTTACTCAATTCGGTCTGGGATGTGTACGAAATGGTGAGTTTGAAACCCTAAGTTGCGATTTACTGTTATATACTCCATCTATGCCTTTTTGGAGCTAAGATTGCTTGATCTGGTCTTGATTCAACGCTTGTGCGTTGCTACATTAGGGACGTGGTTCTCCTTTAGTGAGTAATACTTTGTTTTGGTTGATTTTGATTTGAGTGGCATATATGGCTGATTCTCAATCCTCTAAAGAGGTAATGGAGATGAAACCTGTTATGTCTGACGTTAGGCCTGCCACCACCAAGCTTACTGATGAATGCTTGAATGGTACTAATTATCAACTTTGGCGGAAATTAGTTCTTTTCGCAATTCGTGGATAAGAGATGGAGAGTCATTTGATTGATGATTTTTCGAGTACTTGGATCGATCCTGCATTTGCAAAGACATGGGCTCTAGATGACGCTCGCTTGTACACTCGGTTAATTAACTTTATGGATCTTTGAGTGTCTCTGTTAGTCTCTCATTGTGACGCAGTGAATGAGATTTAGGATTATTTAACTGTGTTATATTCAGGCAAAGATAGTATGAACCGTTTATATGATGTTTTTCAGTCTTTTTTTCATCCTGAGCAGAAAGACTCTTCTTTGAATGATTATTTTGCCTCCTTCAAGAGAATATATGAGGAGCTTAATGTCTTGTTGTTATTACCTGTGATGCTAACCAGATGTGTCACTAGCGAGCGCTATTTGTTATTATGGCATTTATTAGGTGTATTCTCCCAGAATATGAGTTGGCTTGCCATATTTTGGCTAGTAGTGATACCTCGCTGACCGAGTCCTACTCTAGGGCGAATCAATCTATACGATTACAAGTCTACCTGAAATTAGTGATCGCACTGCTCTTGCAAGTCATAATTTGTCTCGAGAACATGGTCGTGACGTCGTGGTGGCCGAGGATCGGATGAAAAAGTTATCCGTTTTAACCGTGGTGGCGTAGGCCATATGCGTGATAAGCATTGACAGTTACATGGCAAACCTCTTACTAGTAGGTCCGCCAATATAGTTTCTAGGATTGATCCTCCTACTAGTAGGTCTTCCAATGTAGTCTCTAGGATTGATCGGTTTATTTAGGTTCTTACCTTCACCTTTTTTGATGATGGACGTGCTATCCTATTGGCTAAGGACTATGCTCGCCTGATTGTCACACACGCTAATCCATCTGACACCACTATCCACTCTACTTCATCTACATCGTGCATCTCTACTTTTTTAGGACATAGATCATAGATTCTGGCACCTCAGACCATATGATAGACACTTTAGGTATTTTAAGTGATTACTCTTGTTCCTCCTCCTATCCTGATGTACGTGTAGTTGATGGCTCATATATACCGGCCAAGGGAATAAGAAAAGCCTCTCTCACTCCTACTTTAACTCTGTCTTTGGTTTTGTATCTGCCTGCCCTTCCATTTAATCTTTAATTTATTAGTTCTTTGACTCGAGAACTTAATTGTCGTGTTGTTTTCTCTGGAGCTTCTTGTGAATTTCAGGGTTTTTTGACGAGGAAGATTATTGGTAGGGGTTGTCACATTTCAGGAGCGTCTAAGTGTTGGAGGATTCATCACCTGCCATTGCTTGTCCCAGTGCCTCCTCTACTGTTCTCGACCTACATTGCTTGTCATATTGTCATCTAGCTCTTCCCAGCCCGGAAAACTTGTGTCCTGAAGTTCAGTTATTATCTCAATTCTTTTGTGAGTCGTGTTAGTTTGCTCAGCATCATTGAGTCTCGTGTATTTTAGGAGTCAATAAATGAGCATTTGCTCCATTTGAGTTAGTTCATTCTGATGTCTAAGGTCTTTGTCCAATCCACTCTAAAGTAGGTTTTCGATATTTTGTGTTGTTTGAAGATGACTATTCACAAATGACTTAGTTATATTTAATGAAGACTTGATCTGAATTGTTTTCTATTTTCTCTGCCTTTTGTGCTGAAATTAAGATACTTTTCTATGCATATTCGTACTTTTTGTAGTGATAATGCACATGAATACTTTTTGTTTCATTTTAACTATTTTATGACTCAGAATAGTATTATCCACCGGTCTTCATATCCTGGTACCCCTCCTCAAAATGGGGTTACTGAACGTAAGAATCGTCATTTAATGGAAGTGACTCGTGCTCTTATGTTTCAGATGCAAGTGCCTAAAATGTTTTGGAGTGAAGCAGTGTTAACTGCTATATGTCTGATCAACCCAATGCCTTCCTCCGTTCTTCAGAGGGAGATGTCACACCGTGTTTTGTTCCTTCATCAGCCTCTACACCATCTCCCGTTTCGCATCTTTGGCTACACATGTTATGTTCGTGATATTCGGCCACACTACCGAACTTGATCCTATCTACAATGTATCTTTGTTGGGTACTCCCGCGCTCACTTTTTCAATTCATCTCGAATGGAAGAACTGAAAATTAAAAATATAATTAATGAATTCAAAATGCTTACCAAAGAGGAAAATAAGCAACAAAAAAGTTCTCTTTTATTAGTTGGTTTATTTAATTTTTTTTTTTGGATAAGGTAACTGTAACATTAAAAAAAATAAAAAAATTTACATATTTACAAGGGGTATCCCCCAGGTCGTACAACCAGGAAAACACACCATCTACTTCACCAAAAAACTAACCAAAACCTGTCAAAGCTACCACTTAATTACTTACAATTCAGACACCACTTGCATTAAAATTACAAAATAAAAGTCTAAAGTATCTATCAACCAGCAGGTAGCCAACATTACACTGCTTCACACATAGCTTGTTGGTAATCCATAGAGCAAAGGATACTTATCAGCATAGAGTAGCCAAAAACAGACTAGTCATACCACCAAGAGCAGTCTTCGGCAGCAGCAAGAAGCTCACAACGCAGCAGCAAGAAACCCAATCAACTTTGCTAGGAAACACAAAGTAAACCAGCAGCAATGGACCATCAGCAGCAGTCTACTCCCCACATCCAGGACTACTACAGCTACAGCACCTCCATACACATTAAACTACTCAATTCCAGTAGACCACCAAAGTGCAGCAAATAAAGAAGCAGTCGCAGTAAACCTGAAAACTTTGGAGTCCCCTTTCCTCTTTCACTCTCCCATAAAAAAATGTTCACTAGTGCAGGAACAGATGATGACCACCGAACACCCACTCTTTTCTCAGGATACAAAAGATAATAAGCCTCGCCCTAACATCCACTCCAATCGGCACCATCCACCAATGATTCGTACACTCCTTCAAAGAGGAGTGTTTGGAAATGAGTTTGAAATCACCTCCACTCAACCAGCAGACCAAACAACGACTTAGATACTCCACAACCTCCGCCATACATCTATACACCACCTCAACATCACAATCAACTTCTCTTCCTTCCACCACCAACCTCCTCTCATCAGCCATCCAACAACCTTCAAATTAGATGATGCCTTCTCCTTCATTGAAACACAGGGGCCTCATGGGTTTGAATCCAATAGCACCTCCCCATCCATCACCGACCAAGGACTTCGGGATGCACAAAAGTTTTCTCTTCGATAAATCCACTGCCAGAATTTCCAAAATATTCTCAGCACTATTCTTCTTGCTCCAGAAAACACTGGTTCTTGAACCATTCTTCCACTGTCCCATTTCTCGAACACCCCCATGGAGCTCAGAAGGTTCACCTAGCTTCTTGGCCAGCTATGCGATTCCCAGTAACAAAAGCCCAAAGGTCCTTTGAAGACCACTGCCCCCCTCTCTGTCCCGAGCAATTGCCATCCCTTCTGGTGATCCTTCTCAATGGAGCCCTCGAAGGTACTGATTCTCTCCACGACCCTTTGTAAGAGCGAACATGAAATTACTTTCCCCAAGATGTAGCTATACAAATTCCTCGCAACTTTATAACTTCCTTGAACTGAAGAATAATAAGTTCTCCAAGAGAGAAGATAGAGAGGACAAGGGAGGAACCCCATGGGAAGAGAGAGATCAAGGAAGAAAAAGAAGAGAGCACAAGGTCTATAAATCAAATCTGAGTCTTATTCTTGAGAACAAAAGCGTTTTACAGCAGTATATGCCATTTCTAGCCTTACCAAACTCTTACTAACTTATAAAACCTTGTAAAACTCTTCATACCAAAC
>JAULLF010582770.1:0-10784 GCA_035668175.1 Sarracenia flava
ATGTGAATGCACTTAATGTTCTTTTTCTGTTTTGTAAAATCGAGATGTTTTTATTTCTTAATTTGATTTGATATTTAACATACCCAAGTTTTTGGATATAATTTCTGGGTTTTAATTGAGGTGTCTCCGATTGGTACATCCCTAATTGATTTCAAGTCGTTTCATTTTTTACAAACGCTAATAGTTTCGGATTCAAATGTTATGTTTCCTTTATCTCTTTCTCTGTTCTGTTTCCTTTACGCTAATAGTCTCGGTTTTTCATAGCCGAACCTCTGTTTTTAGTTCAATTTTGCAAAATCTGGGTTTATCAGTTCATGTGTAATTAATCTAATTAGATTAACTTTTGCAATATTTGTCTTTGAGATTCTGAAATATTTGCTTCTTTTACTTTCCTATGATTATTGGAACTCCCAAGTATCTCTATGTCCTTCAATGTCTAAAACCCCTAGGATTCCTTTAATGACACAAATGCACCCTGAAAGATATTCTTATTGAAAGTAATGGATGATTTTGTTGGAATTCTACATTGGTTACAGCAGAATTCAATTTGTGAATTCATTGGTCGGTTTCATTTTCTTCAATTTCTGATTGTGTAACTCTTGTTTAATGGTCATTATCTTTGGATTGATTGTCCTTTCAATGCCGTCTTGTAACCCCCTCTTTGAGTTCTTTATAAAGTATCTCTCAGTAATAGATGAGGATATAAGTTGCAAGAGTCTCTGATTTTCTGATATACAAAGCAAGAGAGAGAGGCAGACGAAGTAGAGTTCGAGGCCGAGCTTGGTGGTGTTCTAAGGTTCGGGTTAGCCGTTTTATCCTGGTAGAGTGACGCCGGTGGAAATCCTACAACACTCTCGGTAGGCGGTGAATTATTCTTAAGTAAACTGCGATAACAGGATTCGATTTGCACATTTTAATTTCTGTATTTTTCAGTTTCTGTAATTTCATTAGGGCTAGCCGTTTCGGCCTCGAAGTAGAGTTCGAGGCCGAGCTTGGTGGTGTTCCAAGGTTCGGGTTAGCCGTTTTATCCTGGTAGAGTGACGCCGATGGAAATCCTACAACACCCTCGGTAGGCAGTGAATCATTCTTAAGTAAACTGTGATAGCAGGACTCGGTTTGCACATTTTAATTTCTGTATTTTTCAGTTTCTGTAATTTCATTTCTCCTGTAATCATTGAATATCATGAAGAAAATGTATGTTCTGAACCACCGAGCATGTCTTCTGTTATATATTTTCCAACAGATTTAAAGTAGTTCACCTTTGTCCTGACAATATCTCATATTTTTCTTATATGTTCCTTAAGCATCTGGCCTCATTTTCCTTCACACTGCAAAACATGATGTTGTTGTCTGCAAATATGAGGTGTGACATTCTTGATGATAGAGAGTTGGGCATTCGCTTGGGAAAATACATATACATATATGTCTACAAACATATGGATTGCATTTGCTTGGGAAATTAGTATTTTAAATGCCTTTTAAGACTAAATCTGTATGAATTGCTCAGATTTTTTTTTTTTTTGAGTTATTATAATAAATTTCATTCATCATGTGGATTCATTTCATCATTCGTTTACTCTACCAAAAAGAGGATTGAAACAGGGAACATGTGAGTTCCACATGATGAATCAATTAGCTTTTTCAAATAGATGATCAATTTGTATTCCAAACCACTTCATTTCTTAAAAGCTGAATGAGAGATGAGCCATATTTGTTTCAAGTTAATGCGGCTGAAGTTCAAGCATATCGAGCGATTTGCCAGTAAGTAGATAATGCTTATAGGTCCACTGAAGTACACAAAAGAAATTAAAGGGGGAAGCAATGTGATTTCAAGAAGGAATGGTTGGCTAAAATCTCTATAAATGTGGACTTGCAAAATGGTATATCATATGATTGGTTATTTGTCCAATTCAACTCTATTTGCTTGGAGAAGTTATCAGCTTTTCATTTTATGGTGCCCTTTGAATTGGGGTGCATACTATTCTCTTTCCAGAAATTTGTAGTTCTTTGTTAAATAGCTTGATATGCATTATAAGACCCATTTTTTTAACAATTTAAGTTTTTAAGACAATTTATGATTTAACATGGTATTAAAATTTTAGTTTCATAAAATCTTTGATTCGAGTCTCTTTATATATTTTTCTCTTATATATTTAAGGGCAATTGATAACTTAACGACTTTTTTTAATAAACTCTAGCCGTACAACTGTTACTCAAGAGTATTTTGAGATTCTCTCCATATTATGGTGGTTTGTTACTATTTAAATTGTAGTTTTTAATTTGTAAATCAGTAATAAAATAAATAATTCAAATACGCATGTTTATAGCTTTTGATTCTAAACTAACAAATACAAAAATCTTTTGTTCACAATCAAACACAATGGGAAGTCAAATTTTGATTTTACTTATATACACAAAGACTTACAGAGTATAATATAATTTTATAAGGTCACACATAATATAACAGAAGAAGAAAAAAATATCAAATTTAAGTGTATTACAAGAACTATTTTATTAGGACACAAAAACAAGAAGAGAACTATGAAAATATAATAAGCATTACAAACATTTTGACAATTTGTTTTGAGTGTGTGTATGTCGGGGGACATACCTTATTTGGTGCAATATTATCTTCATTCCTAAACAAAATATAAGAATAATAGTGAATTTTATAAATTTCCTGGCCATTAACTAGCTCCATCTCTACATACAAGGACGGAATATGCTACGTGGTGTTTTCTTTTAATGTGATTGGATAATGAATTGGAGTTAACCACTTTTGTGTTGGTATTTTACTTTAGGGATAGTTTAGGGATATAAGTGACCTGGTTTGGTTTTAGTTGAAGTGATCCGGTTCGGTTTTAACACCAAATCGACTTACTCGATTTTAGTTTTTATGGCACTGAACTGGCTGAATTTTAGCACCCAACCGAATTGACCAACCAAAATTGTTGGTTTTATTTGTTTAAGAGATTCACAAGAATCGCTGAATCACAACTCAGAGTGCAAAGAACCAAAGATGTGGTTGACACTTGATTGTTCGATCGGTGAACTCAGTTCATTGAAGGCGAAGATTGAAGACTATGAATATCAATGGCCTTGCTTTGAAAACCAGTGTAAGAGACTGAAGAGACGTAGAGAGTATCAGAGCAAGAGTTGAGGAGGCGTCGGAGATGGGGAAGGAGCCGTTTGAAATGGAGTCAACAGTTGAGAATTGAGATTGAGATTTTTGATTTCAGTGTTCAGATTTGGCTCATTTGAGAAAGAGAAGATTCTAGCCCTTCCATATGAGCATTTTTGTTCGTTGTTTCAATCATGTGGAACTTACATCAATTTGTGTTCTCTGTTTTTGAAAAAGCATCAATTATGAAATGAATCCACATGATGAATGAAATTTGAGTTACATCAATTATCCACATGATGAATGAACTGACATCAATTATCCACATGATCAATTTGAGTTCCACATGTCTTTGAAATTCATTTCATCATTTGTTTACTCGACCAACGATTCTTCAGCCATGATTTAACCCTTCAATAGTATATCAATTTGTGTTCGTATAGACTGAAATTACAACAATACTTTCAAAACCCCATAATATTTAACACTAATATTGGAAACTCCATGCACATTTGTTAAGCCATTCATCCTCAATGCACGTAATTAACTGTACCAATTGCACATTTGTTAAGCCATTCACACTCCATTTGTTAAGTCATTCACACTCCTTAATATCAGCTTCTCCAACACCTCACATTTGTTAAGCCATTCACACTCCTCGATAATTAACTGTACCAATTGTACATGTGTTGATTGGTACATTATGTTGCTTGCTTTAGCTTAATTTAGTTTTTACTTGCTCTGATTGTGTAGGATATTTGTGTGCTGTTTTTGGGTGGCTTTTAGTAAAGTCAACTATGTTAATGTTAATTGGTACATTATGTTGTTTTTAGTTTGATGTTATAGACTTATAGTTAACTTGATTTTATATTATGTAATTTGATTCAGTATTTTTTTGACTATTGTTTGGGCATGAATACTATCAGATCTACCATTGGTGTTTCTTTTAACATCTTTTTTTTAAAGCAAAATTAATATGTCTAGAACAAGTTTTAGTTTTAGTTTTTATTTTTTACATGAAAAAATATACTATATATATATTAATGTGGTTTTTTTATTTACAGGGTGACAAAAACAAGACATTGCATAAATATATCGAGATATGCAAAAATCGAGCATTCACATTTATTATTCGCACACCAATCAACTCATATGAATCAACATACATTCCTGTTGTGTCTTATGTATTTAAAGTTGATTGATCTGAAAAATGTTTGCATATTTTCCGTTCGCTTCGTAATATGTTAAGTTGAAGCGATTACTATTGAAAAACATTCGCAATTAAATTTATGCATTTTGGACCATAAAGTTAATGATGTTTTTCCTTATTAATATTATAATTATGTTCTCGCTTATATTTAAACAATTAAAATAATTGTATAATCTAATAATTATTTTAATTTTCGTGATAAAATTTGAAACGATTAAAAAAAATCAATAATTATATTAAAAAATATATTAATCCGTGCATAGCACGGGTTCATTACTAGTTTTATTATATACGAGGAAAAAATGTATAAAAATTACATAGTAATTAAAAAAATGATGCTTATTATAGACATAGAATAAGTTTATTTATAAACTATAAGAAATATAAAAAAAACATAGAATTTTTTTTAATATATAGAAGTGGTAAAAAAAAAATATGAACAAATGTAAGAAATCTATTTTAAAAAATAGAATAATTTTGTTTCAATTTTTGTGGCATATTTTCAATAATTTACGTAAAAAACTCGAGTCCCAAACCCAAGCCCACTGACTCCCTAGGTTGGGCTTATGTCTCCCTTCTCAAAAAAGTCCGCCCTGGCCTGGCTCAAATTTTGGCAAGGGCTCGGTGGGCTTGGGCCAGCGAAATTACACTCCAACTTTAACGGGTTATGGGGGGATATCAATGCTGATTCTGGCCCCATAGCCTGCTCTGTAACAATGTGACGGGATAATTAGTAAAGATTCCAGAGATGGGTGGAGGTTGAGGGGTAGAGGTTGTGGAGTAGTGTACCCTATGCCTGTGTATGGGTTAATGTGTGGTCACGTATGAGCTACTTTTCCACATCAGCTAGGGAAAGCTACTGGGCTATGTGGTGCAACGAGTATCACGCATATTAAGTGAAGGAGATTGTGACATCCTCCGTTCCACATCAGTGGGTTATGAGGATGTTTATAAATTGCTTAGCATGATACTAAATAACCATAGCTTAAGCTTTTGGAAAAAATGGTAGGCTACAAGTTACCGGACCAATAGATTGTGGGTTTTTGCAGGAATGGACCCCTATGTTATCCACTAATTAGCACAACCTATGCATGTGCCAATATTTCACCCTGCACTTACTAACTTGCCAAACATTTTTAGGTTCTTTTGTTGGAGTGGACGGATGATTTGGAGTTGTTCATCTTAAAAGGCTATGGGAATGCATTAAACTACCGGATGGGAGTTCCATTACTTGAAGATGTTGTCCAGTCCATGGAACAAGCTATTAATACTAATGAAGGTTTGACATCATCTATTAATCGTTCTTTTACACTTCTACTGTTTTACAGCCTTGTGCTGTGTCCTTTTCTTAATGCATTCTATGGCTTATACTTCTCTAGAAGAAACAGGGCTGAGACTTTCTATGAGAAAAGATAGAATGAAATGGATTAACCTAATGGGATGATTTTAGCGAGATTTCTTTCTTTCCTCATTATTTTCCTAGTGTGAGTTGGGTTTTCTCGGTGCTATTGCGGTAGTGGTATATGTTCATAATTATACCTTCTATTGTTGTAGAGGAACATGCTTCTGACACTAGTGAAAAAGCAAGACTGCGGTTTGCTCATGCAGAAACTCTGCTTCCATTCACGTCTGATGGGGCTGTTTCTTGAAGGATCTGGTAGGTGCTTTTTTCTCATATTTGAATCTCTAGATATGATGGCACATGTATGAATTTCTATTTTTGAAGTTTTTACATATATTCTCAGTGGGCATTATTCGTTGAATATTTCAGAGTTTGAAAAGATACAGAAGGAAGTACCGTTGCAACTCCCTCCAAAGCCGCCTCAGAGAAGAAATTGGAGGGGCAGTTTGGTGGCACCTTTTGCTGGGTACAATATGCTGGTACTTTATAGTTGTCCGGCTAAGTCTTCAACCAACTACTTTTTGCAAGTACTGCATAATGAACATCCCACTCCGATGCCAGTAAGCATTTCTTTATTAGTTTTCATTATATGCTTTCACATTTCGTCCGAAACTGTCTTACCAGAAGATGCTAATACCGTAGTGATTTATGTTTTGGAATGTTGCTTTGCAAATTTATGATGAAGATAAAAGAAAGATAAAGATTGACCATGGAAATGAATTATTTTTTTTCCCTTCCTATTTTCTTATATATTTTCTTTTAGGATTTACATTTTTGAATGCTTTTCAAAACATGGTACACTTCTGCGGTGAATCTTTTGGGTTTAGACTATTGATTTCCTTAACATTATCCTTAAGAGATAAAATTATAATGTAATAAACTAAAAATATTGAGAGTGAAACTTAAATAAGTGTAAAAAAAGGTCAATAATACTCCTAAATAATTGTTTTACCTTCTGGGGGAGATCTGAATGCACACAATTGTGGAGTACATCCACTGTTTTTTACATTTACATTTACAAGTTTTTATGCACCATGTACAAGTGCTTTGATGCATGTGGTGGATGTATTAAGTATTTACACGTTAATTAGCCCCCCAAAAAAAAAGTATTTACACGTGTGTGTGCATTTTAGAAGCTTCTCTAAACTGGTGTACCTTTTTAGGATTTCCCTATTCAAATGTTGTGAAACTTATCATATCCATCAGTCCTTGCACACCTCATTTTACCCATTATTGTGGCTTTCTGCGCTTTTTTCCAAGCTTTTAATGATATTGTGTTTCTGTGAATAGGGTTGCAACAATTCTGATTTCTGCCCATTTGATGTTTTCAAGGTATCATTGAATTATTTATTCCTAACTTAGAATCTGCTTTCAGAAATTGATGACCATTTTCCTCATTTGTTGAGGAACTTTGTTTTTTGTTCAGGAAAGAATAGTGCCCCCTCATTTAAAGCATAATTACAACACAATCTGTAATTCGAACTTGGAAGAACTAGAGCAAATGTCTCTCACCAGTAAGTTATCGCAAATGTTTCGTTGGCTCTTCTCTCAAAGGAGTGACCACACACGGCTTGCCAAAGTAGAGCTATAGTTTTTTTTTTCCCTCGTTTTTTTCTTTTTCCAAAGTAACAGAAACTTAATTTTTACTTTTTTTTTTTCCTGTGGCAATTAGTAGCATAACTTTCGGATGCGGGAGCAAAGTTTCATTTTCTTTCAAAACCTATAGCTCATACCCACTGGTTCATTTGCAATATGATCCTAAACTTCAAACTGTAGGGACCTGGAGCTTGTGAACTTCTCTCAAGATTTCTCGGTGGCTCTTTGTTTTTCCGTTTCTCTTAAATTGTGATAGAAGTTTGAGCTTTTAGTAGCCGTAAATTTCAGATATGGAGCATTTGGATCACATCATGTGCTGTTTTGTCTGCAATTTGATTAGCAAGGAGTTATCTAAGCTGTGTTGTTTGTAGGTGAGAAAGCGTGGCTCTGTTGGCTTCAGTTTGCTATTTGTTTTTGACCAAATTAGATGAAAGTAGTTGTGCCGAAAGTGCTATATTATCGGTTTTTTGCATTTAGTGATTTCTTTTTTCTTTCTTTTTTTAAAAGTATAAATCATAAGAAAGTTTACTTTTTCAAATCCTCACCAAGTTTATTAATTAAAAAACAATAAATTAACTAATTCTAAGAATGGTTGAGGAAGATTAATTTTTTTGGAAAAAAAAAAAAACCCTATGGTGTTCACGGTTTGGATGTGATCAGGTTTAGGTAGGGCCGTAATAACAACCCGACCCGACCTGATGTTTTCTTGGGTGGCCGAAGCCTGGTGGATTTTCGTCAAATTTCAAATTGGGTCGGGTTGGGGCTTTCGGGATGGGTCAATCTAGGTCCAGTCCTAAAGGCCTTAGGGCTTGGGTTTTGGCTTGGGCCTTGGGCTTGGACAGGACTTGGGTTTTGCCTCGGGCCTCGGGCTTGGACAATTTGCTGGGGTGTTGGATTAGTTAAGGCTTGATCTTCAGTTTTTTCTAAATATTTTTAAGTCAGTATTTTTAGTAAATTAATAACATTAATAAGTTAATAATAACTAATAAAAATAACTTAGTTTTGACTTTAACAAGTTATTAAAAAAATATAATTTATAAGTATGTTAAATTATTATTTAATTGTTAAGTTATACTAATATTAATAAGTTCATGGTACGTTTAATAAAAATATAAGTTAATAAATTTATATTAAAAACATGTTATTTTATATATATGAAAAATTTTAAATATATTAAAAAATTCAGGCTTCTAAGGTTTGGACTTCTTTTGCGGGCTTGGGCTCAATGAGTTTTGGGCTCGGGCCATGCCTTGGGTAGTTGAATATCAGAACTAGGCCTAGGCCCGATTCTATACTCATCTTTCTTATTAACAAATAAAGCTGGAGCACCCCACAGCGAGACACTAGGTCATATCCTTGTTCTACGATTTTTCTCTCTAGATCTTTAATTCAGCGAGCTCGATAGGCATGAAATGGTAAGGAGGCATAGAAATGGGGTTAGGGGACCACTAATGGGTAAGTGTTAGAATTGGGTTAAACCCAGCTTGGCGAGCTAACTCGGGCCCAGATCGAAAGCCTGTAAGGTCGCTAGGCCAGTGGGTAACAGGTTTATCATCATACCTGCGGGGGTTATCTTTACGTGATGACTGGTAAATGAGTACTGATCAGTCTTTACTGAGCAGCATCGACTCAGTCGTTATCGACCAGCGCTAGCTCCAGGTCAACCAGTCTTATGCCAATTAGCCTTCGTGTTGACTGATCGGTAAAGTATGACATGGCGAAGATAAAGTCTTATGAAGGGTCGGTCATAATATGACTTCCATATATCACGAAACACGTGTCAGTATATAAGATAATCATACCAAAACCTTTACGATAAGGATATCCTCTCCCACAATCTTGTAATCACTAGATAAGGAAAGATCCCCAACATTCCTGGAAACGGTTATGGCAAGAGAATATTATCCCCAACAATCACGTGGCCTGAGGAGTCATGTGTCAACCCATCTGATGACATACATAAGCATAAGGTAATCAAGAGAAAAGATAAGCACTCGAATTCAACCCTAGCCGCCATCTCTTTTTGCAATTGATCTTCCTCCAATCTTTGATTGATAACTAACTTGATCGTCAGAGAGGAACTGTCACACCCCGACTTCAGCTAATTAATTTAAATCATTGACAATTCAATCTTCATAGAAAACTAATATTTATAGGAAAATTCTTTCCAAAACCTTTTTTTTTTATTTATAGTAACTTCGTTTCGGAGCCCATCAACCACTTCTTATAACTCCGCCCGATAAAATTTGAGCAAAGTACATATATATTGGAAATGGAAATTGGTAAGAAAAACTGATAAAAATTTTATTTAAAACTAATAACAAGGTAAGTTCAAACAGCCCACAAACGTCTAAATCCTCTCCAAATGCATGAGAGCAATGTAAAATAATAAGAATGGCCTACGACCTTACATCATTTATTTAAACTGATAGTTAACAAAAGTTTATTAGTCAACTACTAAACTAATGATCGAGCAAATACCAAGATGAAATAATAGGCTAAAATTTCATATCTGCAAGTCTCACGTCATAAGTGACTGGGAGTTCTTCAGTTGCACCTACTCCTCAGCAATGGCCTTACCTGTATTACCTGCATTATTGTTTTCAAACAAACAACGCATGAACCGGAGCTCGTAGGAAACAGATATTATAAAACAATATAAGTATGTGTGGTGCATAGGATCATGCAGTATAATCATAAGAACAAAATATAAACATGAGATCATTCATCCTCTGACAGAGTAACAATCTAAATAACCACTGACCCACAAGGTGTCATAAATCCTCTTCCGGTACTATCCCCCGCTTAAAGGATGGGCCGTCCTATAAATCCCCTTCCGGTACTATCCTCCGCTTAAAGGATGGCCATCCTATAACCTCTCAATTACAATTACAAACATAACATCACAACTGCTAGTTCATACATAGCTTTTACAATCAAATTTCATGAACCCAAAAAAGGGAAGCCTAAGGCTAACCCATAATTCACCACGCAAACCGCCCAGACCTCACAACCAATCTAGACTTGTTAATTTATACTCAAAAAGGTCTCAATTGTTTTCAAAGAAAAATCCTTAATTTTAACAAAAACAATTAGCGCGCGCGCGCGCGCACACACACACACATATATATATATTCACCCAAATTCAAATTTCACAAACCCTAGCCCTAAAACTTGGGTCAAACATGAATCTATGCCTCAAAATTGACAAATCCAGATTGTTTACATGCTCTAGAACAATTAGAAAATCATAAATATTACGCAAATAAAAGCTAGGATTCGGCCTCTCCAAATTTCCACACAAAAACAACCTTAAAACCTCATATACACTATAATCAATCACAAAAAACATACATTGGTTCAAGATATATCATAAATCCTATCTTGGAGAAGAGAAATCGAGCCAAACGAGCCTTAAAAACTTGGACTGAAGCTGTAAAGCCGCAGCAGCTTTC
>JAULLF010583839.1:0-15039 GCA_035668175.1 Sarracenia flava
TTGGTTTATTTTGTCTATTATCCTACTACGTGCGCTCAGCCCGTGTGTTGAAAATTTTTCAGGTTGAGTTGTTAAAGAATATGGATCACAACAACGATGTGAAAGCTCATAGATTTGCATTGCATCTCTCTCCATCATTTCAATCATTTCTATGCTATTCGGATAAATGTATATTAATTTACATTCTAGCTTTGTAGTCGGATAACTGTACAGCCATGTGGCCATCTTTCATTCGGTGCATGCATGTGATGAACCATTGGGTAAATAGCTTTTGTTTTTGTTTGTTGGGTTTGAAGTGGTTTGGTAGATTTTATGGATCGGCTTTATTATGGCTTAGGGTAGTATAGTTTAGTTACGCCGTAGATCAGCTTTCTTATCTTGTTGAGTAATATAGCATGTCATGCCATGGTCGGCTCATAGTTGTTTGGGTTGTTGAATCCTTTCTTGTTTACAGGTTATTGCTCATTTGGGGATAGTACAAAACATGGGAGACTCTGCCAAAATTTTTTGCAAAAAGAGTTAGGATATTTTTCAGTATTATTAGACATCCTTTATAGGAAAGTGTTTTATTTCCTTAAACAAATGATTTGAAATATAAAGATCGGCATGAGTTTCAGTTTTATGACATCACCTTATGTTTTAGTATTATCCGAGGTTAGAACATTACAGATGGTATTAGAGCTTTAGGCTTGAATACCTTAGGACCGTGGGAAGGGTTGTGTGTTATATCGAGAGGGGTGAATTGCATGTCACATCCATGTTTTGTGTGCTTGTATGCTTGTGATGCGGTGTGATTTATTTGCGTACGCTACGTGATTATGTGAGTATGGAAGTAGAACTTTGTGGATGATATTTCTTACCTTCGGTTTTTGGATTACTAGTTTAGGGTTCCATTTAGAAAGACGCCTCACGAATGACCATTCTACTTGGAAATCCAAGCGAGTTGTTCGGATTGACGTATCACTCCAATTAGCCTCCTCGGTGTGTGATACTATGTTGACATCCTAATGTGTGTAAATGTTAACATGTGTTGTGATAGACTTATCGTTTCTTAGATAACGAGTATCTTACCTACGGGAGTAAGATTGTGAGGGGTATCTCGGAGTCGGTAGACCTATGAGTTAGGTGATTACCCGGGATAATTTGTGTAGATGTGGTAGTTCGTACATTGGGAGTCGTGCTATGTCGTGAGCCATATGTTCTCGTGCCTTATTTTGCATCGTGAGCCGTGTCCTATTGGGCGAGTATAAACGGGGGCGCTTCACATGACGGAAGGTAGATGGGACCAAAGTGGACGAGAACGTGATGATGATGATGATGTGATGTGACCCTTAGGGTAGATACCTTGTCTGAAAGTTCCCTCATTTTGAAGGTGAGATGTCCTGAGGGACTAGGATGACATTGTGCCTTCGCCAGTGTCTTGTTTGGGATTAGTATATTGTATCGAGAGTACAGGTTTGAAGGACTTATCCGTCTAAGAATGAGCGTTATATGTCTGTTGTGAGAACCGATAAGAGGTTGATGGGTTTGTAGACCAAGTAGATGTACAGTAATCGTGATACGGCCTAGATTCACTTTGATGAGTTGGTTCCTTGGGAAGGAATCTTGATGTTACCCTTTGCAATTACGGATCCCCCCTAAGAGGTTTCTCTATGACAAGAACCTGGTGAAAGAGGCTTCAAAGGTGAACCATGCGGTTACTCCTTTGGCCTATTAGGATGTCATTGAGTTGGATGATGATGATGCTGCCAATGATGTTCCAACAGAAAGGTTGACACTTCTGCATCATATTCTAGCGGTACGATTGGTAGTGGTAATTATGGATTTGGGCGATGACGAGAAAGAATATCAAAGATCTTTTAACCCGTATCAGGAGATAAAGTTCGATGAAGTATTAGCTATGTGTTTAGTGAGATCATGACCTAGTTGGAAGCTTTCCTCCTTGTAAGTGTAAGAGGCATGTAGATAGTGAAATTTCTTATTCGTCCAGAGTTATGTGAATTCATTAGCAGGTTTCTCCAAGACATGAGTTGTTAGAAGCTCGTGGTGGACTCAAGTGAAGCAATAGAATTGCTAAGTTGTAATATTTTTCATACCCTTTGAGGACTCAGTTTGGGGGTATTGTGTATGCCCTTGGTTAACCAATGGCTAGTGGTAGGCACCTATGTGGTATGATTGACTCGATAGTCATCAATGTGTTTAGGAAACACCTCTTTGAGTTCGATATCAGCATAGGCTCGGGGTATCATTGGGGAGAAGAGACTTCGTACAATGAGGTACTTGGATGATTATTGGCAGTTAAGTCCCCTTAAATCGTGCTAGAATGGAGACCTTTGCAGATCAGTTCCTTGTGATGGCCTCCTGATGATGGTGAGCGGAAGTCAACATAATAGCTCGAGTGTGAGTATGTTCGTCGTGGTCCTTAGTAAGAACTGATTGTTCCATCTTCTGGGCGTGATGGTGTGAGTGATATCTGTAGAGGTAACCTTTGGTTAAATCAGTGGTCTTGTATTGAAGTTATAAGCCGTTGAGAGTTGTTGACATGTAATCTCGGGCGATTTGAATTGCGACAGCCTCAGGGACGTGTCAAGGTGAGTCCCGCATGTGGTTTCTTATGATGCGCTCTTTGCGTTTCTAGCCAGATGTAGTATTTTTATAGGTTACCTTGAAAGTTATTGGTTTGGTAGCGAGACTGTTCCGTCATTTGGTATCGAGGTTTGTGTTGCATGTCTCTTTTAATAAGAAGGGTAAGTACATGACCCCACCAAGGATGATGCTGTAGTTGGCATTGTATGTGGTTCTGATAAGTTTGGGTTTGTGAACCCGTTACAGTAAGAACAATTATGATTTGTGTGACTATCAGAGTTAAGAACTGCTAACCCTGTGTGCAAGATGGATGCCTTAGCAAGTATGTCTAAGGAGCTCTAGGTCATGTGGTCGACATGATGGTTTGAAAACGTAAGTGATTGATGTAACGCAGGCTTGTCTTAAACTCATATTTTAATTCAAGCATGGTTTTTCTTGATAACGATAAAACAATTTTAAAGTTTAAAGCGAATTAAAAGCATGATTTTATTTCGGGGCGTTACAATCAAGTGTTTATACCTGGAAGGCAGGCTAGTTTGCGTGATGGATCGTTTGTTGAGGGTTAACAATTCCATCCTCCGGTTTGTAGTGATGTGAGACCTCATGTGCATGGTGAATTGCTAACCTGGATGGTTTCCGTGGAACGAGAGTCGGACCAAGACGGTGGAGCACATGCTCCTTGAGTCTTAGAAGGAGATGCCTATCACCTTGAATATTCAAAGACCATCGACCTGATGATCATGAAAGGGAGCCATGAGATGAGGTTCGCAACCACACGCTTACTCTAAAGGATGATCTTGGTTACGTATACCTGATTTATGGTATTCTTGTTGTAAGTACAATAGTTGAGAACTTAGGCATGTTGTAAAGAGTCAATCCTTTGTTTGGGTCTGACGAGGTCATCTGTAGAATGGAACTTTAGTTCTAAGTGAGGGAGATGCAGTGATTTCGAGGACGAAATCTTCTAAGTGGTGGAGGTTGTAACGGCTTGAGCCGTTTATTTAATAATTTATTTTAAATCTATAGGATTTTGGATAATTCATGTTATCTTTGGATATTTAGGCTAAAATTAAATTTTTAGCTATGAGTGTTAGCAAAAAAAATCGATTAAAAGATTTAAACTTAGTGTTTAATAGGTTATATTTGTATGCATATATATGTATATATATATATATATATGTGAGTATATATATAAAAAACAATAATCTCGCACACATAGCGCACTGAAGAAGAAGCTTCGGGAGAAGTTGTATCAGGGTGCGACGGGATGAAGAAAGAGGAGAGGAGAGAAAGAGTTGCCAGTGCCATCACCTTCGGCCACCAACGCCGGCGTCACCGCAGGCAATGAGAGGAGAGGAGAGAGAAGCAGTTACGGGAGGAACTAAAATAGAGAAACGGGAGCAGCGGCACCGAATAGGAACCGCGCCACCTCTGGTAGTTCTTTAGGCTTCATTTGGTTTGATTTTCTCACTTTTCCTCGATCAAGGTTGGATTTTAGACCCTTTAAATCTTTTTAATGATATAGATTGAATCTTTAGCAAGAAAAAAATTGCATTTTTGACTTTTAGGGTTGTCGAACCCGACGGTAGTGTTTCTAGGGCTTTGGGTTCTAGATCTTGAAATTGGTGATCAAAACACGAAACTGAACCATATTATGATTAATTTAGCTTGCTAGAACGATGTAGGTTCGATCGATTTAGTTTTGGATAAACTAGGGTTCGAAATTGGAAATTGGTACTAATTTGGGGCTTTTTGCCAAATTGGATTAATTTTGTGAAATTAACCGAGAATCTATGTAATTGGTATGAAAAGAAGCCTAGAGGTCAAATTTGGGAATTTTCGGATTAATATAAGTATATTCCGTTAATTAATCCACATGTTGGAGAACTGGGTTTTGAGACGGGACCTTGACTCAAGATGTGAGAGTCATATGTGCGAGACTGTGATGAATTTGGTTAATGTATTGGGAGGTTTTTGGGCCAATCTAGGTTTGTCCTTGATTTGGAAGATTAGAGTATTATTCTTAATTAATGTTCTTAGGGATCTGTAGCACCATCCTCGTTGTGAGGTTCATACGGGTTTAGAGACTGCGTGTGATAACTAGTTAAGTTATAAATGGGTTGAATTGGCGTGTGTGTATTACAAGGACGTTTCGTAGTGACGTGAGGTTGATTTTGTAGTTGATATTCATTCTTGAATATCTTATTAATTGATTAGGATATCCTGGTCGCGTATATCATGTTTACTATGTGATTTGGTCGATCGAGCCTTCACACCTTTGGGTTTGTAAAGTCGACGTATTGTATTGTGATTTGATCGATCGAGCCCTCAAACCTTCAGGTTTGTAAAGTCAACGTATTGCATTGTGTTGTGGTTGATCGAGTCTTCAAAAACCTCTGGGTTTGTAAAGTCGACGTATTGGATTGTTATATGGTTGATCGAGCCTTCAAACCTCCGGGTTTGTAAAGTCGACATGTTGAATTGTGTTATGGTTGATCGAGCCTTCAAATCTCTGGGTTTGTAAAGTCGACGTATTGAACTATAGTATGGTTGAGCGAGCCTTCAAACCTTAGGGTTTGTAAAGTCATCGTGTTGCATGACTGAACGGTGGAACGAGCCTTCAAACCTTAGGGTTTGTAAAGTCGTCGTGTTGCATGACTGAACGGTGGAATGAGCCCTCAAACCTTAGGATTTGTAAAGTCGTTTTGTCAAGGAAGTGTGGGTAATGGGAATGAGGACAAAGATTCACATGTGTTTTGATGAGCCGGGTACGCGTTAGTTAGAGCTTACCTATGATTAGGAATGTCGGGAAATAACCTTATTACTTTTTATACTTAAGCTGGTGATAGTGTGCTTGTTGTGACGTCAAGAGTGAAAGTGTAAAAAATCGTTTTCTTCGAGTGTTTATTAAATATACATAATGGTGAGGACATGTGGTTTGGGATCCTCAATGGTATGTGAATGAACTGTGTCTACGGACTTGGGACAATAAAATATTTTACCTGTGGTGTAACTGTTTTTACTAGAATATGGGCGTGTGATACTTTCATTTTAACAAAGAGTATTGTGTTACTCTTATGGATTGGATCTATACTTATTACATGCCAACCTTGCATATCATGATTTAGATTTATTTTGTCTATTATCCTGCTACCGGGGCTCAGCCCTCTTGACATTTTTCAAGTTTAGCGGAGGAGCTCTTGGAGATATAAGCATGGACAGGAAGGCAGAAGCTTTTAGATGTTATATCGTTTATTCCATTCCGTTATCCATTTATTATAGATGAATGTATATTATTTTTACATTTCAGTTCAGTTGTTAGATAACTGTACGGCCATAAGGCCAATTTCATTTTATACTTGCATGTGAGCTACCGTAGGTAGTCCTTAGTTCTTTTATTTCTTTTTTGGGTTAGCATAGCTTGTTATGCCGTGGATCGGCTTTTTTTCTTTCTTTATTAGCATATTTTAGTTTTTCCTTGGATAGGCTTATATTATAGTTATTAGATGCCTTGGATGGACCTATATTATGCTTAGGTTGTTGCTTTTCTGTTTACAGGTGATATTTTGGTTTGCCTTTAGTTCAAAAACAGGAGAAACTCTGCCGAAATTTTTCAAAAAGAGTTAGAATATTTTTCAACATTTTTAGAACTTTCTAAAAGGAAAAGCATTCAATTTTCTTAAACAAGTATTTTTGAGAAACATGGATTCGGATTGAGTTTCGGTTTACTATAATGGGTATTATTTAGTTAATGTCAGGGGTCAGGACGTTACAAGGGTAGACTCATTGCTTCAGGGAGTCGACTCGTTGAGATTGGATCTAAGGTTCTCGTATGAATGGGTCGACTCATAATGTGGAGAGGTCGACTCATTCTTTAGTAATGCTTTTCTTTCAACAGCTGGGATCGACTCGTTCTTCTAATGAGTCGACATAAATGACTTGTAGAGAGTTGCATTTTGAAAAACATATTAGTTGAGTCTGCTCGATCTCAAGGGGTAAACTTGGTTGGGCCTTTCTCAAAAAAGAACTTAGATTGAGTCGACTCGTCAAAGGGTTGGTGTCGACTCATTAAGGATTTATAGAGAGTTGGTTTGAAGCTCTAATTTAAGACAACTCAAGTCTTGTTAAGGGTCAACTCATGCGAGCTACACAAACCATAATGAAGCTAGGGGTCGACTCATATCTCATTGGGTGTCGACTCATTGGGCTTCATGACTTGTAGTCCTGTATCAGTGATGTTGGGTGTCGACTCATGAGGAATAAGAGTCGAGTCATTCTCTTAAGACTTGGAATATATTAGCAACTTCATATATGTCGATTTAATGACTTGTAATCCTAAAAGTTTATTTCTAATAACACAACTAAAACATTAGTAATAATAAAATCAATATGTTGTTATTGCCAAAATCGAATTAATCGAAATTGGAGCTTTATTGAATAACCATTGAGCTAACAAAGTGTAATTCGCAGTTGACGGACAGCTTGAGGGACTTCCTTATAAAATTTCTATTGAAACATAAGCATGTTTTTACTTGGAGCAATGCGGACATGCCAGGGATTTCCCCTGGCATCATGGTTCATCACCTAAATGTCGATCCATGAATGAAACCAGTTAAGCAGAAGCACAAAATTTTTTCCACATCAACGGAAGGAGGCCATCATCGAAGAGACGAATAAGTTGAAAGTTACATGATTCATCAGGAAAGTAACCTATATGGAATGGCTGGCTAATGTCGTCATGGTCAAAAAACCCAATGGCAAATGGAGGATGTGCATCAATTTCACTGACTTGAACAAGTCCTGCCCGAAGGATAGCTATCCTCTCCTTATGATAGATCTTCTGGTGGACTCTACCGTGGACCACGAATTGCTCAGTTTCATGGATGTCATTTTGGGCTGCAATCAGATACTCATGCCCGTCCCCGATCAGAAAAAGACCTCATTCGTCATCCCAAGGGGCCTATATTGTTACAGGGTCATGCCCTTTGGACTTAAGAACGTTGGAGCCACATACCAATGTTTAGTCAACAAGATGTTTGAGAAGAAGATTGAAAGAAATATGGAAGTGTATATAGATGACATGGTGGTAAAGAGCAGAACTGCTGACCAACACTTGACTGACTTAGCATAAGTTTTTAGGTCCTAGAATAATATAAGATAAAGCTTAACCCCGCTAAATGCGCATTTGGGGTGTCCGTCGAAAAGTTCCTCGGTTTCCTAGTTAGCTAAAGGACAATAGAGGCTAATCCTGAGATTAGAGCCATTATGGAAATGCAGTCCCCAAATAAAACAAAGGAGTTCCAGCGTCTAACATGGAGAGTTCCAGCATCTTCGATTCTTCAAGGTATTGAAGAAAGCTTTTGTTTGGACAGAGGATCGCGATCAAGCCTTTGCCCAACTTAAGGCATATCAAGCTAGCCCGCCCCTATTTTCTAGCCCAATCACTAGAGAAGAACTATATTTATACTTGGTTGTATCACCAATAGTGGTGAGTGTAGCCCTAATCAGGGAGGATGCCGGTCAACAAACCAGTGTACTACATCAGTAAAACTCTCTTGCCTGCGAAAACCAGGTACCTAAAGTTAGAAAAGCTTGCATACTCCCTCATCATCTCACCAAGGAGATTAAGACCTTACTTCCAATCCCATGTAATTGTCATACTTACTGATCAGCTAATGAAAAAGGTCCTCTAAAAGATGAAGGCCTCTAGGAGGTTGGTTCAATGGTCAATTGAGCTCAGCCAATATGACATTGAGTTCAGACCTCGAACAGCACTAAAGGGCCAAGCCATTGCAGATTTTCTGGTGGAGTTAACAGGAATAGATCAACAAAATAGCATGGAAACCACGACAGAAGCCTGCTCAGCTTCGCCTAATCATCCAGAGCAGAACACCGTTACCAGATAGCAAGCAAGAAGAGATAAACTTCGACAAGGCCAATTTATGGATGGCAAGAGTTGATGGCTCATCCAGGAAAAGCGCCGAGGAGTGGGATTGATATTCACTTCACTGTAAGGAGACCACATGAAACACACCATCAAGTTGGATTACCAGGTAACCAATAACGAGGCCGAATATGAAGCCCTGGTCAGGGCATTGCAAATGTCAAAAGCAAATGGCGCAATGCAGGTTTCCACCACCACAGATTCGCAATTGGCAGCGTAATAGGTCAACGATCACTACAAAATCAAAAATGACAATCTGAAGGAGTACAAATCAATCACCGAGTCCTTGCTTTTAGGATTTAAGGAAGCTGAAGTAAAGCAGGTGCCCCAAGTAGAAAATGAAGAGGCTTACCAACAGGCGTAACTGGCTAGGGGATACTGAGCAGCCACATTATGACATAATCTTTGACACAGCTGCCCACCCTGTCACAGAGCAACCCAGTGAGGCCTTCTTAATCGCGACTCCATGAGAAGTTGGTTGGCCGTGACCCATTATCAACTTCCTCTAGACAAGATGTCTCTCGGAGGATAGAAAAAAAGCCAAGAGACTTCGATTTAAGGGAGCCAGGTATATCCTGATCGGCAACGTTATGTACAGGAGGGGCATGTCCGTCCCTTATTTGCGTTGCTTGGATGACCAGGAGGCCCAATACATCATGAGGGAGATCCACGAAGGAGTGTGTGGGAACCATTGCGGTTATAGATCATTATTTGGGAAGGTTACTAAAGTAAGGTACTATTGGCCTACTATGGCTGAAGATGCAAAGGCTTACATAGTTAAGTGCGATAAATGCCAACAATTCTCCATCTCTCATCATCCCCCTACAAAGTTGACCATCCTCACCACCCCATGGCTATTCGCTCAATGGGGACCAGACATTGTGGGCCCCCTGCCAGTGGCCAAGGGGCAAGTCAAGTTTTTGCTGGTTGGGATTGATTATTTCACCAAGTGAGTACCCCCAACCCTTGGCCAAAATCACATACCAAAACATCACCCAGTTTGTGTGGAATATGATCATTTGCAGGTACAGCATTTCCAAGGTCATAGTTACAAATAATGGCAGGTAGTTTAACAACAAGAAATTCATGGACCTATGTGCAGAGCTGTACATTAAGCTCTGGTTCGCTTCTCCAGCCCATGCTCATTCCAATGGGCAAGTGGAAGTCACCAATAGAACACTGCTCAAGATTATCAAAACCAAATTGGAAAACTCTAAGAGGTTATGGGCAGAAGTGCTTCCCAATGTCCTATGGGCTTACCAAATAATTGCCAAAACACCCACGGGAGCTACGCCGTACCTATTAACCAATGGCCATGAGACTATTTTATCGATGAAAATTGGGCTGACCAATGCAAGGACAACCTCTTTTGATCTCGTCAAGAATGATCAAGAACCCCGCATAAACTTAGATTTGATCGAAGAAAAAAGGGAGCAAGCCGCAATCCGTGTTCATGCCTGTCGAGCTAAGATGAGGAGATACTATAACACGCGGGTTAAGGAGAGGAAATTCTAGTCGGGATACTTGGTATTGAGGAAAGTTACATTAGCCACCAAAGACCCTTCTGAAGGGAAGCTGGGACCAACCTGGAAGGGGCCATATGTTATCAAGGCGCAAGCTAGAATGGTGGCACACAGGCTCCAAGACATAAAAGGGTGAGATCTTACTCATCCATGGAATACGGAACATCTAAAGAAGTATTATTCCTTAAAGGGAGGTAAACTCTTATGTTTCAAAAATTTTCAAATGGCAACAACACTTGTAACAACTTATTCTTGTGATTAGTGAACTTAAAGTAATAAATGTTGCACCTCCTCCCTCAAAATTACGTTACTTTTCATTATCAATGAAATGCCCAGTTTATCTTGTCAACAGATATAAGGTTTTGCATAAAGGAGTTCAAGCCCCATGTGCCTAAAGGGTAGGGCTGAGCATAAGATCGTCCAACCTAGACTGACCAGTCCCAAGAGGTGTTCAAGACCCCTGTGCCTAAGGACAGGGCTAAGCACAAGATCGCCCAGCCTGGACTGACCAATTCCAAGAGAAGTTCAAGCCTTCTATGCCTAAAGGGCAAGGCTAAGCACAAGATTGCCCAGTCTGGTCTGACCAGTAAAAAGAAGGAAAGGAATCCCATTCAAAGGCCAGGGGAATCAAACTCTTCCAACACAGGCATCATAAAGACATTATCAAATAAGTAAAGTGTATCATGAGAAAAGAAGACTGACGGAATCAAACTGTTCCTAACATAGGCCTAAAATAAAAAAAAAATGTTTAAAAGGAGTTTTGAAAGGTGCATAAGTGGACATCAAGGATGGATCTTAGTAGCATCATGGGCAATTGTGGCATTGGCATCCTTCAAGGTGGTGAGATCAACCACCAGAGCCCGATCCTCCAAAGGGGGCTACTCTACTTCGCGGTCCTGCTTCTGATCTATCTGAACAGCCTACTTAGGAGCATGTGTCTCAGGTTTTCCGTCATCGTTAACATGAGAGGGTTCTTCTTCCACAAGACAAACAATAGCAAAATTCTGATTGGGGTACACGAGGAAATCCTGGTCCCTAAAAGCTTCCCATCTCTGGTCCCAGAACATTGCAATTTTGTATTGGACCTCATCATTTTGCATGTACACCTTGATTCGTTGCTTCACCATTTTCTCGAACTGTGAAGTCTTTACAAAGTCCTCCAGGCCCTCAGTTTGCTCCCAAGCTTGCTTGTACTCCATTGCTCGGATTCTGTCTTCAAGGGCATGATTCCGCTCATGCTACCCTTTTGGCTTAGCAGTAAGCTGCTTCTTGTCTTCAACCACGAGCCTGTAGGCTTTAATACTTTGTTGAGCATCAGAGTTGAGCCGGGCAACCGTGTTCTTCAGTGAGCTCCTCTCTTTCTCAAGGGAGTTCAACTCCCGAGCAGCCCTTAGAATCTTTTGCTCCAGTGCATCTTGAGTGGCATGATACTCTATCATCTTCTGGGCAATTTGATAGCACAACACAACAACCTAGGGCACAAAAACAAGGAACAGTAGAAGATCAAAAGGCAGATATAATATTGCTACAAATCAAACAAACGGCCAAATTTTTATCACACATTTATCTTAGCCGACTCCTGGTAGAGCCGATCCTTTTTTGGAAACAACCATCTCAATGGCTACCAGGCCAGAAGTACCCTCAACGAATACTATTAAGGATTCTTCTTCAATCACTGGGCAGACCCCAGTAGCTTCGGGGGCCGTATGGCCAACCTCCGTCATTGGACAAGAGGGGCCACCCTCATATATGACCCACTGACCAGTAGATGAACCACCCTGGCCAGAGTGAGGGACGCTTTGCCTTGGTAGTAGTGTCTGGTGGCGTTTTGGAGAGGGAGAAGTAGCATTGGCAACAGCAGCAGCTCTTAAGCTGCCAGTGGCTTCCCTTTCACGGCGACGAAGGATTCCAGGTCGTTGCCTCATTTCTTCTTCTTCTTCTTCTTCTTCTTCTTCTTCTTCTTCTCCCCATTCATCTTCTCGCTCAGTCAAAGTAGCTGCAAAAACACAGTGGCATAATGGTCAGAATAACAAAGAGAAAAGCATTAAACAAAGGCACCTATGTATGGTTCACCTAGCGCCCTAGGTGCCCCGCCACCTTCAACCAAACGGTGTAATGTCAGCATATCTGATGAAGGCTCAGGGCCGAGGAGATATTCACTGAGACTTTCAGGGGTGACCAGAGTACCCCCAGCTACGATTCTCGTAGGCCAGTATGACCTTCACAACCTTGCACTTTTAGCGCCGATCTTTAAGTTTCTCACACGACCATCTTTAGCTGGAGGGTCCCAACTTATAAGGATACGAGGAGGCTGCTTGGCCAAGTCTTCCCAAGGCTGAACCTTCCACCATTGGCCAGAAACAAAAGAGAACCTTCCTTTCCAATGCTTATTGGAGGAAGGCAGATGGGTTACCCATGCACGCCTTTATCTAGCTTAAAGGCTGACAGAGCTTGTGAGGTGCTCAACTGGCTTGTAGCATCAGAAGAGCTCCTCCAATGAAAAGGATGCCTTTCCGTCAGAGATGAACTCCCAAAGGACTATGCTCCCCATGTGGATTCTCCACGCGTTTAGCACCAGTTGGCCTGAGGAGATACTCAGAAAATCGAGGAATCGCCTCACGAATGATGGGATAGGGAACCTCAGACCAGCCTGAAGGGCCCCCTCGAACATGCACACTTCACCCCTAACAAGAGTGCAAGCCCGTTCGTGATTTTTGGGGACCCTAAGCTTGACAGAATCAGGAACTTGGTATAAAGCCCTTAGCCACTTCAGATCGACGGCACGGATAGTCGATTCCTCCGATTGGGCTGAGAATGAAGCCAGCGCGCTGCTTTCTGTGACCGGATGAGGGTTAGGGTTTGCTAGGGAGTAGCGAGTGGCCTCAGTGTGAGATGCCCCACCCCCAAAGCCATGGCACCGCCATGAAATCAGAGCGTCTTCAGGGGATCCGAAGATAGCCGTCACATCGATTAGTTTAAAATCAAGGAGAGGAATATGATACTCCATCGACACCTAATTCAAAGATTTTGGGTTCAAGGTGGCTAGCAGGGAATTCAGATAAGGAAAAAACTCTGATGATGAGGACTCACTTGGAGTCTCAGGCCTCTAGTTGTCTGTAGAAGTTGTAGTCCTTGCTTCCAAAGGCAACCTTAGTTCCTCTCCCTCTGAATCGGTGTACACAACAAAAGGATTTCTATAGGGGGACATAAATCCCTAGAAGCCCAATAGAAAAGATGCGGGGGAAAGTAAGGTGCATAGAACGGCATACCAGGGTGTGTCAGAGACGATCGACTTCAGAGATGACGTTTCCAAAAATATCTTTCTCCCCTGACCGTTCTTTAAAAGATAACTGTTGAAAGGGAGGAGTCACTCTTTTTCTCCCCTTCTTTTGTGGTTTCGATATTTGATTTGAAAAGGCACGGCTGGAAAACGGACATCAAAACGATGCCTCATTAATCATTACGTTGGGAAATGGAGTGGCACTTGCCGCACGATTAATACTAACAGCCTGGCAAATAGTTAGCCAAGCGGTAGTCTCATACGTGCACCTAAAAGAGATCTTCAGACCAAGAAAGTATAAATGAAGGCCCCAAGCCTTTGGCTTAGAGTGCATCAAGAATAAGGGACTGCTACTGATAATTCTGGCCAGATCAGGCCCAAAAAAAAGTTAGCCTAAGAACTTCAATATTCTTCACAGCACCCACTTTACGACCTGGTGTCCTAAAGAATAGGAGACTACTGATGTGTATGATATAAAGACAGGGCCCGACCCACATCAATAGTAGCCTAACTAAGCCCAAGTCGGCACCCGTTAGGCAGTTGGCTCGTCCAGGACTCTCTACTGATCAGCAATACATGTTGGTCAACCATACATAAGGACTGATCGGCAGTACGACTTCTCCACTTTGCCCTTTGGGACCAGCCTCCCGTGACTGGTCAGCCACTCGTGGACTGACCAGGCGAGGCCAACCTCTTAGTGATGGATGCTAATCAGGAAGAGTATCCATGTCGTGCTGATTCTGCGAAGATACTTTTCTCATTGGGTCAAGGAAAGCGCATCGTCCAATAAGGCAACCTTCCTAAATTGTTATCTGTAACGATATTCTCTCCAACTATATCACGTAACCTAAGTGGCCACATGTTAGCCAATGAGATAATTTCTCCAACATTCTTGCAGAAGAGTTTATTCGCCCCTACAATGGCAAAGTCCGATCAGCCATGTGGCAAATTCCCAACGGTATGTATAAATAGATAGCAAGGGAAAACAAGATACATATTCCAATACAACCCTAGTCGTCATCTCCTTTTGCATTTTTCTCTCTTTCAATTTGTATAGATAACTAACTTGACCGTCGGAGAGAGTTTATCGAAAAACCCTTCAGACCGATCTAACGTGTTTATCCATTTCGCAGGCTCAGAATATACTTGGTTGGACCAAACGAGATTCAGACGCTATCATATTTGAACATATACATTTTATAGAATAATGAAACAAAAGTTTGAAGAGATGGATAATTAACGATAAAGACAAGTTCAAAACCAATTTTTCGTTATTATAGTGATTTAAAGACAACATTTTGAAGAGATATTTGGTATTATAACACTACTTTGGGTGGTCTAAAGGGTTAATTTTTATGATACACATTTTAAAGTGATTTTTGTTATTATTACCCATATTGTAGTTGTTCAAAGAGTGATTTCCTAAGAGATTTTATATTCTAAATTACCTTGCACCAAAAATCTTTAATTTTTATTAACATCGTTCTTAATCAGCTATCATTATTAAACTAAATATATTTTCTTATGCATGATCCATCTTCGTTGTTACTTAGTTTTAATTATGTTAACAATATTTGAAAACATTAATTAATTTTCTTTGATTTAGATTAACTTGAGAGGGCCTTTAAACATGAGTTATACCGTGTGTGTGTGTATATATATATATATATATATATATATATATATATATAAACAAAAAAACAACA
>JAULLF010584905.1:0-15019 GCA_035668175.1 Sarracenia flava
TCTCAATCGACTGGTGCAGAGCCTCAGTCGACCAAAGCACTGCTCAGTCGACTGGAGAGTGCCTTAGTTGACTAACGTGGGGTGATGCTCGCGGGGCGCCCGCGGACTGAGGCTGTTGCTGTGCATGGGCTAGGAAGATCAGAGCATAGGGACTGTTACTTTTTCCGATGGTCTATCGGCGATCCAAGGCTATGGCGGTACTCCGAGGGCTGAGGCGACATATCATGCTTTTGATGGCTCGATTAGGGTTTTGTAACCATATGGATTTAATCCGAGGCATCGGATTAAATGATTAAATCAATGGATCGGATAGTAACAACTTAGATTATTTTATTTTTGTCGTTATTTTATTGTTTAATTATTAATTTTATTAGATTGCGTGGATAGATTTTTATTTTATTTTTTTCTTTAATGTATGATTTTTGCAAACCTAGGAATATTAGGAAAAAGTTCTTTAATAAAATAATTAATCTAAGCAATTTTTTAAAACGGGGAAAAAAATAGACAATTAGTTTATTTAATTTTGTGTTAAGTGGAAAATTAATTAAGAAATTTTATTTAAAGAAAATCCGGGTAATTAATTACTTTTCACAAAGTTAAATAAAGAAGCTTTTTTGTTATATTTTAATGGAATTAAACAAGGAATATTTTAATTGTTTTAAAATAAACGAAAAGGAAAAACCCTCGGTTTTTTAAAATATTAAGTGGGGGAAGGATTTACTCACCGATAAATACTACGGTCTCCATCACACGTTCATTGGAGATGTAATTATGGCTCGCGTGCCGGCTTGACCGGTCTCCCCAACGGGAGAGCTATAATTATGGTATCTCTGGAACGAATCCCCGACGGGGGTTAATTTGAAACGTAGTGCAAACAAGGGCTCACACACACCGGGCTCGAGGCTTTCACATGGTATTTTCAAAATTAAGTTAGATTGTTATACACGTATCACGTGAATAAAAATATCCTCACCAACGTAGTCACTATTTTTATTTACGCGGACTAAAGGTAGTTGTCTATTTAATTCTTGATTATACTGGAAATAAAAACATGTTAGTCCTTGGTTCGTTACCTATTAGACGTCCACACTAATGTGGCCTAATTAGTTGATGCGACTCTAGGTGGATTATTTTTGTTGTCATATTTTTCAAGAAGATATTAATAGACTGGTATGTCTGTCCGGATGGGGATTGATTAATAGATGTCCACACTAACGTGGCCTGCTCAATCACAAAGGCTTCTGGCTGCTAATAATTCTTTTAAAAAAATTAAAAGGTTGAAGGACCCTAAATTTTTTACAAAGAATTAAAAAATTTTCATTTTTGTTTTCTCAGGATTTAATATGGGATCTTTCAATTAACTAGCGGCGATTCTCAAAGATCACAAGTTAACTGGACCTAACTTTATCACATGGAAATGGAACCTCGATATAGTGTTGACTTCTGACGATTACAAGTTCGTTCTCAGTGAGCCTTGTCCTCCTGATCTAAATATTGAAACTCCAAAACTGGATGTTTGTTTTTATGAGTTATGGAAGAAGGATGATTGTATGACGACTTGCTACATACTGGCTTCTATGTCAGATGTGTTGCAAAGCCAGCATCAGTCTATGGGATCTACATATGAGATCATGCTTAACCTTATAGAGATGCTTGGTGAGCAAGGTCGGGTATCAAGGCAGGTGGCCATTAAGGCTCTTATGAACACGACTATGGCTGAGGGTACACCTGTGAGGGATCACATTATGAAGATGATCGGTCTTTTGAACGAGCTGGAGGTCCTTGGAGCAGAAATCGATGCGGATACCCAAATTGATATCGTGCTCCAGTTTTTGCCTGATTCTTTCAATCAATATCACAATAACTATACTATGAACAAATTAGAATTTACACTGGAAAATTATTGAAAGAATTTCAAGCAGCATAAGGCCTTATCCTTAAGCTAACCAATGCATTTGTTGCTAAAAAGGCTTCTTGTAGGTCAAGTGGTTATAAGAAAAAGAAGAAAGGTCAGCAACGGGCAAATGCAAAGAAGGTTGGCAAGGTTAAGCCATTGATTGACAAGGCAAAAAATAAGGCGCCTAAGGGCAAGCGCTTTTATTGTCAGAATTCGGGACACTAGAAGAGGGAATGTCATGACCGGAAGAATAAGAAAGCTGCAGGTATTGTTTTCTCTTTTATAGTTGAATCATGTTTAGCGATTGTATCTACCAAAACCTGCTGTATAGATATGGGAGCCACTAATCATGTCTACAATTCATTGCAGGGGTTCCAGGTAACTAGGCAGCTTGGAGAGGGCGAGATATATCTCCAGATGGGGAACGACTCCCAAGTTTATGCTGCTATAGTGGGAGACGTGCTTCTTTATTTTAGTAGGGATTAGGGTTTACTTTACATTTGAAGAACATTTTATATGTACCTCAAATCAGGCGAAACTTAGTTTCGGTTTCCTGTTTGGGGAATGACAGATATTTAGTTTCTTTTAATAAATATAACTACAGTATTTTGGATGGTAAACAATTTATCTGTTGTGGTACATTGGAAAATGCTCTTTACATATTGCATCTAATTATTCCTACTACTAATAATAATGATGCGAATAACTTACGTATGTTACCACAAAAAAGGAAAGTTTCTTCCTTGAACCAAACACTTCTTTGGCACATTCGTCTAGGTCAAATTAATCTAAAAAAGGATACAAAAACTAGTAGAAGATGGACCTTTGAGTTCATTGGAAGTGGAGCCACTTTCGGTCTGCGAATCCTTTTTAGAGGGTAAGATGACCAAGAGGCCATTTACGACAAAGGGACTTAGAGCCAAAGAGGTGTTGGAGTTGGTTCATTTTAATGTGTGTGGTCCTACGAACATCCAGGCAAGAGGTGGATATGAGTACATCACTTTTATTGACAATTACCCAAAGTATGGATACATTTACATGCTTCGCCGGAAGTCCAAAACTTTTCTAAAATTCAACAAATTTAGGTCAGAAGCGGAGAAGCAGACAGGTAAAAGTATCAAAACCCTACAATCTGATCGTGCTGGTGAATACCTTTTTGGGGAGTTAAGGGACTACTTATCAGAACATGGGATTACATCCTAATTGTCTGCACCGGGGACGCCCTACCGAAATGGTGTAGTGGAAAGGAAGAATAAGTCCCTTAAGGAGATGGTAAGATCTGTGATGAGTTAGTTGGATTTGCCACATTCGTTTTGGGTATTTGCATTAGGGACAGTGGCGAATATTCTGAATTTGGTACCTGCTAAGGCAGTTCCCGGTACTCTATCAGAATTGTGGACTGGGCGAAAGACAAGTCTTAAACATTTTCGGATATGAGGTTGTCCAGCACACGTGCTGGTGGGAGATACAAGTATGGTGGAACCGAAGACGGAAGTCTTTTTCTTTATAGGGTACCCCAAAGGAACCAAGGGTGGTTTATTCTATAATCCTAATAGTCAGAGGGTACTTATAAGTACAAATGCTAGATTCTTGGAAGAGGATTATGCGATAAACCACAACCCCCGGTCACAAGTTATTCTAGAAGAGGTTAGAAATGAAAATATGGTACAACCGGATATTATACCTAATGAGCAGAATAAGACACCATCTATCACGAGTGCACATAAAGAACTTGATACCGAACCTAGGAACTACAACGAGGCACTTCAAGATAAGGATGCGAAGTTATGGCGAAAGGCTATGAAATCTGAAATAGAGTTTATATACTCTAATTAGGTTTGAGAGCTTGTAGAACCATTAGATGGGATAAAACCCATCGGGTGCAAATGGATCTCCAAGAAAAAGAGAGGAGTGGACGTGAAGGTTGAAACCTTCAATGCTAGACTTGTTGTGAAGGGGTTTACTAAGAAAGAAGGGGTTCGACTATGAGGAAACCTACTCGCCAGTAGCCATGCTTAAGTCTGTCTGGATTCTCTTATCCATTGCTACGAATCTCGACTATGAGATTTAGCAGATGGATGTCAAGACAGCTTTCCTTAACAGAAGTCTTGATGAGAGCATATATATGATGCAGGCAAACAGGTTTATAGCAAATGGCTAGGAGCACATGTTGTGTGAGTTTAAGAGATCCATTTATGGACTTAAGCAAGTATCGAGGTCTTGGAATACTCGATTTGACCAGATGATCAAAAGTTTTGGCTTTGATTAGTGTCCTATTGAATATTGTGTGTACTGGAAGCGTGATGGAAATAACGTAGTGTTTCTAGTCATCTATGTTGATGACATACTCCTAATCGGCAACGATGTGGGGTTGTTATCTTTGGTAAAGGTATAGTTATCAAGTCAATTTGACGTGAAGGACTTGGGAGAGGCATGCCAAATCCTTGGGATCAACCTCTTACAAGATCGATCAAGTAGGATGTTGGGCTTTTCCCAAACCCGTTATATTGACTAGATAATTGCTCGTTTTGGCATATAAAATTTCAAAAAAGGATTTCTTCCTTTTAGATTTGGAATTTCTCTATCTGGGGATCAGTGTCATAGAACACCTCAAGAGATAGAGAGGATGAGAGGTATTCCTTATGCTTTGGCGGTGGGAATTGTCTTGTATATCATACTTTGTACTAGACCAGATATCTGCTATGCTGTTGGCATGGAAATCAGATATCAGTCCAATTCGGAGGAGAGCATTTTTTACTACGATCTAGGATATACTCAAGTACCTTAAAAGGATTAGAGAGTATATGTTGGTGTACCAGGCTGATAGTCTCATGCCCTTTTGGGTATGCCGACTAGTATTTCCAGGTAGATAGGGATTCTAGGATGTCCACCTCAAGCTATGTGTTTTCTTCGGGAAAGCATATTGAGGGAAAGTTATGTCTCATCCGAGAGAGTGTACAACTTAGAGACGTTGTGGTATGCATGGTTACGTCTACGGATAACCTGGCGGGTGCTTTTACATAAGTAAAAGCGTTAGGTGTCAGATATATACCGGCATGGCTTTGAGTAGAAGTGGGAGATTGTTGGGATAGTATACTCAAAAGTCATGCTTTTACGTATTTTATTATCATTGATCCCTAGTTTATTAATGAGAAACATTTGAGATGTATTTTTATTTACTATTTCATATCTATTATCTGTATGATGTGTGAATGTATAGTCCGTATATTATGTCCAGTATTTAACTCGATGCATGAAGCGCGGAAGATCGGGGCAAATGTTCTGACAAATATATAAGTGGGCTCACAATCACAATGGACCTGGACAATCCATTGGTACGACTGTAGCACATCGTTATAGTAGCCGGTCTTGGCTAGGTCGAATGGTTCAATATTGAGATCAATATGACCGGTGGGTTGGTTACTGTCGTTATTTGATCAATGGTTGATAATCAACTGACATAAACCACATCCGACTTTGGTTGAGGAGTTCCCTCTCGTGTTCTTTGCTTATAAGTCTGACTATACCAAATCTGGCCAGTGGATCGTTTGATCCAGCATACTCAATAAGTTAAGCGACGCAGTTGCGAGGATAAGAGGATAAAGGAACCGGGTTGTCAGTAACCTAATTTAATCATTGGGAATCCATATCTTAAACATGGGGAGACCTCGGTGCATTTGATGATTGGAAACTCGAGACATAATTCGATTTAGGGCCGGGAGTTAAGTCAGGGCCTTTAGTGGAATAAGTCCCGATTCATGTGGGAAAAGATGTAACTCGGGGGTTGAGTTAGGGATATCCGGATTTCCCGTACAGTTAGCCCGAGTCCTATACTTCCTCGTGATCCCTCACAAAGCCCATTATATGCACGGTTATATTTCTTGTTGATTTGGGGTTTAAATTAATTTAATTTGATTGTCAGTTTTGCGGCCGAGACGATCGGGGAATTAAATTAATTAATTAGGGGCAATTTGGGATTTTTGTACACCTAGGGTTTACACCCTAAGGTGGCCGGCGCTAGAGGGCTGTATTATAACTATATTTTTGCTAAGATAAGTTTGCTTATTTTAGGGACAAAGATAAGGTAGCTATGATATACATAAAAAAGAATATATGAGAATTCAATATTCCCTTTTCGCCTCAACCCTAGCCGCCCCTCTCTCTCATTCTTGTTGGAATTTTTTTGCAAATTACTTAAGAGAAAAGTGTGAAGAAACCAAGGTGAGAAAACATGAAGATCCGGATCGGTGCCCACTCGCCGGGATCGCCGCGTGTGTCGGGATATACGTGAGAAGATCGTTGATCGGCATCAAAGAAACTTGTTCAAGTTTCCTAGAGGTACATTTAATCATATAATATCAGTAAATTCCATTGTTTTCCATGAAAATCGCACAATGTCATTTTTCACGGTCACGACGTCGATTTTTCGAACTTTTCCGCTGCGTGGCTCCGACATCTTGTTGATAAACAAGTTTAGACTTGTGAACTAAATTCTTTTCTTCATTTGTGGTAATGCAATAACTACTTGTTTTTAACTTAAATGCTTTTATTTTCTATCAAATTAACTATATTTTTATTACGCATGCCATCCTTATAAAACATATTTAGTTCTTGCATAGTTTGTTTCCTACGAGCCTCGAGCTCACGTTGTCTTTGACAACATGCAGGTGATTTAGGTAAAGGCGCGCGAATTGATGTATGGATGCTTTGGGATACCTTGGAGGACATTCACATGTCTTGTATTTATGTTTTTGAGACTTATACACTTGGAACCATGTTTTGACACTTAGTAGAATTTGTTGGAAAATTTTAATATTCGAAGTTTCAAAGTTTGTACCTCTTATGTTTAAGCTTATTGTTTCCGGGCGTTGGAGCCTCGGATTGTATGTTTAGTATTTTTCCTGAGTTCATCTACTGTTTGTAGTGAAGCCAGTGTGCCGGGTGGGTGTTTTGGGTGCTGTTTGGCTATCCGATTAAATCGTCAAAAAGGTAAGAAAGTTTAAGAATTTTCGACGTGGGAAAAATTGTTTTAAAGTTTTAATTTGAGATTTCAATATGCAAGCTTTTCCACATGTATTCTCATCTTAGTTAAACTTGCTTCTTGCTATTTGATGCAAAAATTTTAATTTTGGAGCTAAAAAGTCAGTGCAGTAACAATGCGAAATAAGTCAAACTGAACTCAAACTGCTCTAGCGGTGGCAGGTCCACTCAAGCAGACCCCTGTTTTCCTGCTTCATGAAAAATGTTCCATATTTCTCAAAGCTTAGGATATGTTTGCTTACCTTTGGGGCCTCTTTTAAACTTGGTTAATGTACTAATTTTGAACTAAAATGATCCCTTCTAACTTAGATTTTACACGGTTATTGTATACTGTTAGTTAGAGGGTTATTCAATCAAGCTCTACATTGATTTTGACATATAACAACTACTTGATTTGGTTATTATTATTGGTTGATTATGCATAAGCAAGTGTTTTCAGGAATTAAGGGAACAAAAATCAGAAGATTTTTCAGTATTGAAAGTCCTTATGGTTAGTGTTAAAGATCTCATGAATATTTCAATATCAACACTTAAAGTCAGAGATATTTCAAATTGGTAAATCAAAAGTGTCGACACTAAGGTCTATCTGAGTCGACACTAGGAGCTGTTATCACTGAAACATCCAACTTGAGTCGACACCTATTTCAATTTGAGTCGACACTTGAGGTACATGTTCTACGAAGTCACTTGAGTCGACACTAAGATCAAATTGAGTAGACACCAAGGGCACCCATTCATAGAAGATATCTGAGTCGACACTAAAAGAATAAGTGTCAACACCAAGACCAATTCGAGTCGATCCCCTCAAGAAAGTGTCGACACTTTCAAGCCCTAAACCTTTTGTGTCGACACTAAGGGTAATAGTGTCGACACTTACGCTTGGATTTCAAAATCATTGAACTTACGATGGCTCTATTCAGAAGCATTTAATGTGTGAAAACTACTCTCAACGGCTCTATCCTCTTCAACACATATATAAGGATTGAAGATTCAAACGCTAGAGAAATTAGTACTTTCACTATTCTATTGCTCAACATTGGTCATTCACTACGAGCATTTATTGAGATTTCATTTAATGTTACTGTGAACATTCTCCTGTTCATACATGTCTCATTTACTCCTCTCATTTATTTCTAATCATTGTAATATCCTTCAGAGAGTGAGAGATACATATTGTAGTGAGCATTCATTGATTTTAAATCTTCTCATTTAAGGAGAATTGCCTACTACAATCTCTGTAAATCATTCTGGTTCCACTTCACCTTAAGGAAGAGGATATATGCTACGCTTGGGCTCCAACAAAGACTGTGAAGGTTACGATTCACCAGGAAGAAATCTTGCTTTGTGATTTCGATTCACCAAATTAAAGAATCGTCCTAGTGGATTCAAATTCCCAAGGTGCTTAGGGAGTGGACGTAGGTCAAGATAGACCGAACCACTATAAATCTGCTGTATCTCTTCTCCCTTAACTCTTTACATTTCAGTACCTCATATTTACTGTTATTGCTTTATTTCGCTGTTAAAACGTGTTTTTGAAAAGTCTATAAGTTTGCCAAAATAACCCATTCACCCCCTCCCCCATTTGGGTTGATTTTCGAGACAATAATTGGTATCAGAGCCAAGTACTACTTATTAGGCTTAACATCTTGTAGTGATTCATGGAAAACATTAACCTACACTGTATCTTAGCCGAAGGCCAATCTTCCACCAGACTCCCACTTTTTGGGTCGAAGTACACATATTGGAAAACTCGTATGACATACTTCATACAGTCGCAAGACATGACTGCATGGAGAGTTATTGTCCAAGGACCCATCACACCCACCACCATCCAAGAAGGTACTTCCAAACCTACGGAAGAAAAAGACTACACCGAAGATGACAGGAAGAAACTACAAATAAATGCTAAAGCAGTCAACTTTCTTCACTGTGCACTAGGACCCAATCAATTCAATAGAATTCAAGGATGTGACAATGCCAAAGAGATTTGGGAAAAACTCCAACTCGAACATAAGGGCACAAACCAAGTTAACAATAAGAAAGTAGACATGCTTATAAGAGATTACGAACTATTCAAAATGCATGATAATGAAAGTATCTCTAACATGTTCACTAGATTTAATCTCATTATTAACAATTTAAAGTCTCTTCGTAGAATGTTTCCAAATGTAGAACTCGTCAGGAAGATACTAAGATCTCTACAAAAGGATTGGAGACCGAAGGTGACGGCTATAGAGGAGGCCAAGGATCTCACTGTACTTGGGCTAGATGAACGTTTGGGTTCACTCTTGACTCATGAGTTCACTCTAAAGGATGAGGATGAAATTCAAATAAAGAAGATGATGGTCTTCAAGTCAACTCAAGAGGTTGAATAAGAAGCTGCCGATGATGAAGAAAATGGTGAAGAGCTTGCACTCATCACAAAGAGAGTTGTAAGATTTTTTAGGAAGAAAAAGGACTTCGGAAGAAAGAAGTTTAACCGGTTCAAGGGTCAATCAAGCAAAGACCCGAAGGACAAGAAGAAAGAAGTCACTTGCTACAACTGCCACAAGGTTGGGCACATCAAGCCCGATTGCCCACTACTCAAGAAGGATAATAAGAAATACCCAAAAAGAGCCATGAAGGCAACTTAGGATGATTCCGAATCTACTGAAGAAGAGGAAGACTCAAGCGATAATGAAGTGGCCAACCTTTGTCTCATGTCACATGAGAATGAGGTAACATGTTATTCTAGTAGTGGTAGCAATAGTGATTATGACATTCCTTCGAATGAGGAATTTCAAGAAGCCCTTGAAGATTTTCTAAGAGTCATTAAAGAATTAAAGCTGAAAAATATGACCTATAAAAAGGAAATCACCACTTTAAATTCCAAAATAAATGTTTTAGAAAAGGAAAATAAAGAACATGCTTCAATGACCTCAACCGAGCCTCAAAAAGAAAATTCTTTGCTAAAACAAAAGATTGAGGACTTGACCAAAACTATAACCAAATTCACTCAAGGTGAAAAATATTTGGATATGCTTCTTGGCACCAAATGTACCTTTAAAAATAAGGACTAGGTTTTAATCCAAATGATGCCAAAACTGTCCATAAAAACTTTGTTGTCAAAATCTCACAATCGAAACATAAAATATGCAATTTTTGTGGAAAAACATGACATATGTATCAATTTTGTAACTCTAGAGTTAAAGGCAACAAACCAACCAAGAAAGTTTGGGTTATGAAGGGTGATCCTCCACCCAAAATTGCCAAAAAACCTTACAAGAGGCCTACTAACCCACGACAGTTTAACAAAGAATATCTTGTAAATCACCTCCTCATCTATATAGACGTGCTGGTTCACACAAGAACTATAGGGATCCTCTTATGCATGATATGTATCACTATGCTAACCGCTATGGACCCAACATAAGATAGGTACCAACATATGCCACTTATGACTACTTTGTAGGTAGATACCATCCAAGATAAATGGTTTCTTGATAGCGGCTGCTCAAGACATATGACGGGCAACCCAAGGTTTTTTTACAAGCTTTAAGAACAAAAATGGTGGATTTGTCACATTCGGTGACAATACACAAGGTAAAGTAGTTGGTGTTGACACAATAAGTAACTCATCTTCCCTTTGCATTAAAGATGTTTTATTAGTTGACGGACTTAAAGACAACCTGCTAAGCATTAGTCAACTATGTGATTATAGTTACAATGTTTCCTTTATTGCAAATGAATGTATTGTGAAATGTAATGATAATATTAGTTTTATTGCACATAAAAACCATAATGTATACACCATTAGCCTTAATGACTTGCTAAATCAAAATTTAAAATGTTCCATAGCTCATGATAAACTAAGTTGGCTATGGCATAGAAGGTTAGGACATGCAAGTCTGGACTTGATTTCAAAACTTTTCTAGAAAGGATTTTGTTAAAGGTTTACCGAAAACTAACTTTTCTAAAGTTAAGATGTGTGATACATGTCAACTTGGAAAACAAAAGAAAACTTCTTTCAAAAAGAAAAAAAAAAAGATATTTCAACTTCTAAGCCATTGCAACTACTTCGCATGGTCTCTTTGGACCAAATAAAGTGGCAAGTCTAGGTGGTAATGTATATGCTTTTGTTATAGTTGATAATTTCACTCGCTTTACATGTGTGCTATTTCTTGCTCACAAAAATGAGGAACACACACACTTTGCTAGATTATGCTGTAGGCTTCAAAATGAGAAAGGCTATACCATAATTAGTATTAGAACTAACCATGGTAGGGAATTTAAAAATGAAGACATAGAAAAATTTTGTGATGAACAAGGGATTGCACACAATTTTTTTGCACCTAGGACCCCTCAACAAAACTGTGTTATAGAACATAAAAATAGATCCCTACAAGAAATGGCTAGGACTATGCTTAACGAACATAACCTACCTCAATACTTTTGGGCCGAAACCATAAGTACCTCATGCTATGTGATGAATCGTGTGATTATTAGGAAATATTTGAACAAAACACCTTATGAATTATGGATGGAACGAAAGCCTAACATTGCTTACTTTAAGGTGTTTGGATGTAAATGCTATGTGCTTAATGATAAATCTAACTTAGGTAAATTTGATGCTAAGAGTGATGAAGCTATATTTCTTGGTTATTCCTTAACAAGTAAAGCTTATAGGGTATATAATAAAAGAATACTAGTTGTAACAGAATCTATGCATGTTGATTTCGATGAATCAAATCCCTTCTCAAAGAAAGAGGATCAACATGATGATCTAAACTTAATTGAGGAAGGAGTAAATAAAATTGACATCAATGGAAATGAACCCAATGACAATCCTAAGGATAACCAAGAGGATCCAAAAGATAGTGAGAATCAAAATAATGGATCAACTTCACTACCTCATGCCTGGAGATTGGTGCAAAATCATCCTAGGGATCAAATCATAGGTGATCCTACTAGTGGAGTGACAACTAGGTCTAAACTACATAATGTATGCTCTCATGTTGCATTTGTATCACACATAGAACCACAGAACATAGATGAAGCACTTGGTGATGAAGCTTGGATTCTTGTTATGCAAGAGGAGCTAAACCAATTTGAGAGAAACCATGTTAGGAATCTTGTGCCTATGCCTAATGACCATACAATTATTGGCACAAAATGAGTTTTTAGGAATAAAAAGGATAAACATAGTAACATCACTGGAAACAAAGCTACACTTGTAGTCCAAGGATTCAATCAAGAAGAGGGTATAGACTATGATGAAACCTTTGCACCGATAGCTAGATTAGAAACCATTCGCATGTTACTTGCATGTGCATCTCATAAAGGTTTCAAACTTTTTCAAATGGATGTGAAAAGTGCTTTTCTAAATGGTTATATAGAAGCGGAAGTTTATGTTAAACAACCTCTCAGTTTTGAAAATGAAAAGTTTCCTAATCATGTCTTTAAACTAACAAAAGCACTCTATGGTTTAAAACAACCTCCCAGAGCTTGGTATGAATGATTGAGTGGATTTCTGCTTGAAAATGGTTTCAACCAAGGGAAAATAGACACAACCTTGTTTATTAAATGAATGAGTGATGATATGCTTATTATGAAAATATATGTTGATGACATTGGTAGCTGTGTCGTCCCACTACTAGTTTATACCAAAATCCACACTAACAAGTAGCCTTTAATAGATTCAAATACTACTGTGACATGACAAGTATGGAATTCAAGAAAGAGCGATTCACATGTAAACACGGCATATCTTATCTAAGATATTAGCATGGCCTATCCGTAGCATAACTCTCTCATACTTAGCATAAAATATCGCTTGTAAACAAGTAAAATCCCCGAATATTAAATAAGGCATACCCTATCTAAGATTATTGCACGGCTCGTCCGGAGTACGACTCGTCTTATCCATGGCATAGCATATCTCATATTTAATCTTCGAATTAACAGTTATAACAGTTATACAACACTCATTTACTACAATCACAAAAAGATTAAATGGAATATTAATTAAATTTAGAAAAATAAGAAATATCCAACGATCAAATATATCGTGGAATATAGTTGTTGCATAACGAATCCATTAGAAAAGGCTAAAATAAAATAATAAAATTAATCTACTCATAAATTACCAAACTCGGGTAGTTGTCGTTTAGAACCCGGGGCAGAAAAGAGATTTAGCCACGCATGGTTGGGGTTGAAACCATCTTCGAGTAGTTGTCGGCTAGTATCGGCAGCTCCTCGTCGAGGCTCAGACCTTCCAGTATTGGTTTAGTAGGGGTAGAAGTGTAATAAGGGAGAAGTAGAAGGGTTTTAGTCAGAGGACTGGAGTGCTAAATCTGGGGGGGGTCTATTTATAGATTTTCAAAACTTCAAGTCGTTCTTAGATTTGGAGTTGATGACACAACCAGTCCGGATGGAATCGACCAGTCCGAACGGAAATGGCAGCATGGGTTCGGACGGTAATGGGGAGTCCAAACGGTTTCAGCGATAGAAGTCCTGATTAGTGATGGCCTTGTGTCGCGACGACTTTGGCGACAAGATTCCGGACAATTGGTGCTGGTTTTAGGCTTTTTCTGCACTTTTGGTCATGCGTTGTGTATTTTCTTGTTTTATCGCTGTTTTGGTGTAGTTTTGCATTTCTTCTCCAAAACCTGTCTCAACACAAAAGCACTATAAAAACACAATATTAAATAACATCTTGGGACTAACTTTTGAGTGCCGGTCATGTACCGAGGATCATTTCTAGGTTCTTCTCACCTTGAGTGAATCTAGCAATTATTTTAGTTAAGCCCTTAACCTTTTGTTTTAACGAAAAATTTTCATTTTCAAAATTGGTTGGAACTTTAGGAACAATGTCTTCTTTTTCCTTTTCCAAAAGTTTAATTTTTGATTTCAAGAAAGTGTTTTCTTTTTCATAAGTCATGTTTTTCATTTTTTGCTCTTTAATCACTTCGAGGCAATCTTCTAGAGCTTCTTGAAGCTCATTAGTGTCATTATCACTTTCATCATTAAAATTACTTTCATTACCATATTCACTAATAGAATTATAAGTTACATCATTACCGAATGCCATAAGAGCGAGGTTGGAGGTTTCATTGTCACTTGAATGTCCATCTTCATCACTTGAGTCCGTGTCATCCCAAGTTGCCTTCCATGCCCTCTTTGGATATTTTTCTTTGTCCTTCTTCAAAATGTAGCAATCTGGCTTAATATGACCGAGCTTTTGACAATGGTGAAAAACGACTTCTTCCTTCTTATTATTCAAATTGGAGTTGGATTGCTCCTTTAATCTCCTATTTCTTTCTCTTTTCTCCCCCAAAATTCTTGTAATTCTTTTGAAGAGAAAGGCAATTTCATCTTCATCATCTTCACTTCCACTTTTAGATTTTTTTTTCAAAATGTGTAGTGGATTTGAGAGCTATGGCCTTCTTTTCTTTAGCTTGTTCCTCATCTTCATTCTTCAATGTATACTCATGTGTGAGGAGTGATCCAAGAAGTTGATCCAAACCAAGTGTTGTCAAGTCCTTGGTCTCCACTATGGCTGTGACCTTCGGTCTCCATTCCTTAGGCAAAGATTTCAAAATCTTTCTAACAAGTTCAACATTAGAGAAACTTTTTCCAAGAGATCTTAGATTGCTAATAATCAAATTAAAATGAGTAAACATGTCATTGATGTTTTCATGAGGATTCATGATAAACAATTCATAATCTCTAGTCAAAATATCAATCTTTTTATCTTTTACTTGATTAATGCCTTCGTGTGCAACTTGTAGTGTGTCCCAAACCTGTTTGGCATTGTCACAATCCTGGATGCGATTAAATTCATCCGGTTCTAAGGCACTGTGTAAAAAGTTCATAGCCTTAGCATTTATTTGTAACAATCTCCAATCAGCTTATGTATACTGATTTTTAGGTTTAGGAATGGTTATACCTTCGGTAGTGATAGTGGGTGTGTGAGGTCCGTTCTCAATGACTTGCCATACATCCATGTCTTGCGAATATGTGAAATAGGTCATACGTGTTTTCCAATAAGTGAAGTTAGACCTGTTGGTCCACTAATGTAGGCAACCTAGAGGGGGGGGGGTG
>JAULLF010585974.1:0-15013 GCA_035668175.1 Sarracenia flava
GCCCCTGTGGCGTAATTGTAACCAAGTATTTAATGTTTTATTTTCTTTCTTTTTTTTAAGAGACATGTAAACTATCTATATATATATCTTTTTAATCTCCATTAATAAAATAAAATCTCTATTTTATTAAAAAAAATCCAAATTGCTAAAATCTCCAACAAAAGTTTTAATTTAACTTTTTAAATCACACCATCAAACGGTTAATTAAATAACCATTTAATTTTGTCAAAACCATAAAAATTTTATTTTCACTGTTTAAAATCAATGATCTTTTTTTTTTGACTTCAAATTATTAAAAAAAGGTTCAGGTCATTACGGTTAAAGTTCAAAATTGATCTTTAATTTATGAAATTTTTAGGATATACATACGTCCATTACTGATGCCTGCAAGTTGATCCATTGTCTTGACGTAGGTGAAATGCTGATAAAATTGAATTTAATTGGATCTTTGAAACTGAAAACTTGCGGCTAAAAACCATGTTAAATCAAAGACTATGACCCAAAATTTAGAACTTTTATTAAATTGATATGAAATGGCATGAAGTTGGAAAGTTTGCTTATTCTGGACTTTAAGATTTGATTAAAATTTAAAATAAATTGAAGATAGATCTAAGTTGAAATGGGACTTACCTAGAGTATTAACTTGGAACATGTGTTAGAACCATGTCAACATGGAATTAGAATGTTAGAATCTGAAGATTTATTTCTTTGAATCTAAATTCTAAATTTGTTTGACATAGATAAGATGAGGCTTTAACTAATTAATTTTGCTAGAAGGAATAATTTAAACTTGAATTTGAAGTTGAATGGAATATGAATTGGAATTGATTATGGGTTTGTAAATATTGATTTGGATTTTTGGGTATTTTAACAAGAGATGGGTTAGGATTGAATTTTGGGATTGACTTCTCTGTTTAGACTAAAACGATCCTACCAGGTCTTTATGTTTTTAGTTTGAGACGTAAGTTAAGTTGAACTTTGATTATGAAAGTGAATGCACAAATAGGTTTTGGTCTATGAACATTATAACCTTGTACAAAGAAATGTGGTAAGAGTCATGAATATGAAATTTGTGTTATGAAAAATTGGATATTACAATGAAATCATAGAACTACCACATGAATTAAATAATGTGAACGTATTGGCAACATTTCGAAATTTGGTATCGGATATGAAAATGAAATCCATTGACAAGATTATGAAACCTATGGTGACATGATTGTATGGGGTGTTTGTATTGTGTTTCTAAGGTTACTTGTTATTTGGATTGAACCTCAAAAGTGTGACCTTGATGTGGAAGTCGATTGAATACGATATTATGAATGTGTGTTGAGACATAGAGTATGCTAAACTATAGTTGCTTTGTTATCTCTATGGTATCTAAAATCCATAGTTGCTATGTGTTTTGCCTCTCCTGAAATAGATCTCGTTGGTGTTTAAAACTTATATTGAAGATATGATGATTATTGTGGATACAAAGCAATGTGAGAAGGCGTACTAATATGGAATGTGGATAACCGGAATGAAAAGAAAGCAATTGGCGGATATTATAGCCTGTGTGACATATATTATCCAGTGTGGGATGTTGTAGCATGTGTGGCATATACTACCCTGTGTGGGATATTGGAACGTGTGTGGCATATTACTAGCTTGTGTGGCATATCCTACCCTGTGTGGGATATTGGAGCCTGTGTGGCATATACTACCCTGTGTGGGATATTGTAGCCTATGTGGCATATACTATTCTGTGTGGGATATTGTAGCCTGTGTGGCATATTAGTACCCTGTGTGAGATTTAGTAGCCTGTGTGGCATATTAGTACTCTGTGTGGGATGTTGTTGCTTGTGTGATACATGATTTATGAGTTTGGAATAGCAATGATTGAAACGATCGAAAATGAGATAAAAGGATTTGGAAAGAGTTTTATAGCATAATTATTGAATACGTAAAATTGTAAAAGATGAACAAATCGCAAACACAAGATTCTGAACATGAATGGAAATAAGACTCTTATAATGTGAAATGGTATGTGTAGGTAAGAATAATTTAAATGTGGGTCTTATAAAGATGTTAAGAATAAATAATTAATATTGAATGGAAGTAAAGAGATATGTTAGTCACTGGAAGTATTTCTTGTTATATGAGGAGTTATATGTTGGAAAGAAGATAACATATGCATGTTTATTTATACAATGGATTATGCAGATGAATTTTTTTTTGAAAAGAAAGAAATGGAAGAAAATTGAAACTGTTTTAAATTATATTGCTATGTACATACGTTTAAGCATTTGCATAATCCTTCACATATTGTGATTTCGATTTAGAGTGGTCTTTTATCCTACAGTTTGGGGCTCAACCCCGTGATTTAACCAAAATTTTCAGGTATTAAAGAAAGAACAACAGAGCTCAAGTATAGCCATGGCAAATCCAATGGACTCTCATTTTGTGATATGTTGGTGGTTGATTTAACCAAAATTTTCAGGTATTAAAGAAAGAACAACGGAGCTCAAGTATAGCCACGGCAAATCCAATGGACTCTCATTTTGTGATATGTTGGTGGTTTATGGTCTTGTATTTTCTATTTTTTTTTTTGTCTTCCATTGGGATAAATGTAAGGCCACAAGGCCATTTATCATTTCTTTGTTTACATGTGAGGCACGAGGAAGCGTAGGTATGTATAGTTTAAGATTCCAGCATGTTTACATATTTATTGTTTAAGGTAGTTTGATGGATGCCGGAGCTCGACCTTATAATTGCTTAGGATGGTATTGTTGTGCCATGGATCAGTTTATTATTGCTTAGATTGTTGTCGTTTTCTATTTACAGGTGATATTTTTGGCTTGACCTTAGTCCAAAAATAAGGAAAAACTCTGCTGAAGTTTTTCAAAAAGAGTTAGAATATTTTTTAGCATTTTGGAGATTCTCCTTAGTATAATGTTTTATTTTCTTAAACAAATGTTTTAAAGAAATAATGATAGGACTTGAGTTTCTATTTTTGGGTATCACCTGAGGTTTGTATTATTATCCGGGGTCAGGATGTTACACCTTACCCTTACTTGGATCATGATTATTGTATTGCTTTGCATATTTTGTGAGTGTGTGAGTTGAGAAACCAAAAGGAGAAATCCACTATGAATGGGAACGCTACCTACTCGCCGCTTTCTCTAAGTGCATCCTGGAATACGTGAGAAGATTAGGTGGTCGTTTCAAAAAAAATTTTGCGACGAGAAACATATTTTGACAAGTTTCTAGAGGTATAATATTTATTTTCAGCATATATTTTAATGTTCTTCATTAAACACGTATCGATGTTCTTGGCTTGTTCTTTCTATTGGAGCTGCGCAACGGATGTTTCGAAAAAGGGTTTCGACGACGTGACCATATAAAATGTCGTGTTGCATTTTTCAAGAAAAACTAAAATCAAACTGATATTAAAACATTGTTACCTCATAGAAACTAGTTAGAAATGCTTCTTAGAATATTAAACGTTGATTCCGAGACCACCTTTGATCTTCTTGCGTATGACACGACGCACAATGCAAACACATCGAATGGGCATCGAATCGTTCGTGTTCTTGGTTTCGAACACACATAGGAACCTCACGAAAATAGCAAAAATTTTAGTGAGGGAGAGAGGGGGCAACGGTAATCAGAGAGAATGAGAGAGAGATTAAGTCTTGTAATGATGTTATATCTCCTAATTGTTAAAAATATATAGATATATATCTTCATACCAATTTAATTATGTATGTATATATTCTCATACCATCAAATAAATGTAGAATATACACATAACATAAATAAGAACCTCCCTCTCCCCATGCTAGGACCGACCATGCCTGGTGTCCATGTATGTGCCCAAATTCCAATTTTGCCCATCAACATTTAATTTAATACCCTGACTGTCCCGTTGGCAAAACCCACAATTAATTAAACTAAATAATTCTCGAAACCAAATAAATAATACCGTGCGTATATTGGGCTACGTGAGGGATCACGAGGGCATATAAGACTCGGGCTAACCATATGAGAAAATAGGATATCCCTAACTCAACCCCCCGAGTTAAATGTTTTCTCGCACGAATCAGGACTTATTACACTAAAGGCCCTGACTGAACTCCTATCCCTAACCCGAATTATGTCTCAAGTTCCAAATTATCAATTGCATTGAATTCTACCCACGTTTAAGATATGGATTCACAATAATTAAATTATGTTACTGACAACCCGGTTTAATTACCCTCTTATACTCGCAACCGCGGCACTTATGCTTTTCATTATGTCGGATCATAAGCTTAACTGACCGGGTTTGGCATAATCAAACCTATAAGCAAAGCACACGAGGAAGAACTCCTCAACCTAAGTCGAAAATGGTTTCGGTCAGCTGATTATCACCTCTTGAACAAATAACGACAGTGCCCAATCCACCGGTTATATTGATCTCAATATCGAAATCTCAGCCATTAGTGACTCAAAGCACTACGCATTATCTGAACGTGATTAATCAATCACGTCGAGATTAGGAGTTCGTGCAATACATTATAATATAGGATGTGGATAAATTCATATATTCAGTATAAAATTAATCATCCCCTCAATCTCGTTCAATACACTCCAAGGGTACTAACACATCGTGCTTGAACATCGAATTCAGCAACCTGAATTTGATCCATTCGACCTAGCCAAGACCAGTTACTATTACGATGTCCTACATCGTACCAATGGATTGTCTAGGTCCGTTGCAATTGTAAGTCTACATGTATATTCTGTCAGAACATTTTCCTCGATCTTCCACGCTTTATACACCTAACCAAATACTTGACAGAATATACAGACTATGCATTCATTCATCATAAACACAATAAATATGAAACCATAAATGCAATACCCACCTGAATGTTTCTCATTAATATAGTAGGGATCACTAATAAAAGTACATAAAAGTATGGCTTTTAGTATACAATCCTAATAATCTCCCACTTATACTCAATGTTATGTAGGAATGCATCTGATACCTAACCCTTCTACCTATGTAAAAGGATCTGCCAGGTCATCCAAAGACACAACCACAAAAACCATATCTCCACGATGTATAGTTTCCCGAATGAGACAACACTTTCTGTCAATGTGCTTTTTAGAAGAAAAAACATATCTTCAGGTGGACCTCCTAGAATATTTATCAGTCTAGAAATCCGTGTTTGCATAGCCTAGGGGTGTAAGGCTATTAGCTTGGTACACCATCATATACTCTCTAGTCATTTTAGGACACTTGAGTATATCTTTGATCGTAGTTAAATGTTCTTCCCCTGGATTAGAGTGTTACCTGCTTACCATGCTAAGAACATAACATATATCCAGTCTAGTACAGAGCATGACATAAATCAAGCTTCCCACTACCGAAGCATAAGGAATTTGGCTCATCCTCTCTATCTCCTGAGGTGTTTTGGGATACTGATATCTAGATAGAGAAATTTCATGTTTAATTGGAAAAAATCCTTTCTTGGAATTTTTCATGCCAAATTGAGAAATTACGAAGTCAATAAACTTGGTTGTGATAAGCCCAACATCCTATGTGATTGATCTCGCAAGAGCTTGATCCCAAGGATTTGGCCTGCTTCTCCTAAGTCGTTTATGTCAAATTGACTTGATAACCATACCTTCACTGAAGATAACAACCACACATCGTTTTCAATTACGAGAATGTCATCAACATATGTGACTAGAAACAGTACCTTGTTCCCATCGCGCTTCCAGTACAAAAAATACCCAATAGGACACTGATCAAAGCTGAAGCTTTTAATCACCTGGTCAAATCGAGTGTTCCAAGACCTTAATGCTTGCATAAGTTCATAAATGGATCCATTGAGCTTGCACAACATGTGCTCCTAGACCTTGGCTATACACCAGTCGAGTTACATCATATAGATGCTCTCGTCGAGACTTCCATTAAGGAATGTCATCTGGATGTCCATCAAACAAATCTCGTAATCGAGATGTGTAGCAATGGATAAGAGAATCTGAATGGACATAAGCATGGACACTGGAGAATATGTTTCCTCATAATCGAACCCTCCTTTCTGAGTAAACCCCTTCGTAGCAAGCCTAGCCTTGAAGTTTTCCACCTTCCCGTCTACTCGTCTCTTTTCTAATAAATCCATTTACATCTGATGGGTTTTATTCCATCTAATGGTTCTACAAATTCCTAGACTTGATTAGTGTAAATAGACTCTATCTCAGATTCCATAACTTTCTCCCATAAACTCGCATCCTTGCCTTGAGGTATTTTATTGCAATTCCCGAGTTCGGTAACATGTTTTTCTGGGATCTTGTCGTAAGAGTCTCCTAAGAATATGAACCTTTGAGGTTGGCCAACAACCATCCCACTACGACGAAGCCCCTTCTGTGAACTCATGAAAGGTATTTCATTCCATTCATTAGGTATATTATCTGATTGTACCAAATTTTCATTCCTAACCTCTTCTAGAACAATTTGTGATCGGGGTTTGTGGTTTATTACATAATTCTCTTCCAAGAATCTTCCATTTCTGCTAACAAATATCCTCATATTCTTAGGATTATAGAATAAACTAGCCTTAGTTTCTTTGGGGTATCCTACAAGGAAACAGACTTCCATTTTCGGTTCCACTATTCTTGCATCTCCCACCATCACATGTGTTAGGCAACCCTATATCCGAAAATGTTTAAAACTTGGCTTACGCCCAGTCCACAACTCCAAAGCGGTATCGGGAACAACATTAGTAGGTACTGAATTTAGAATATATGCTGATGTTTTTGATGCAAAACCCCAAAACGAAGGTGGTAATTCCAAATAACTCGTCATGCACCTTACCATCTTCTTAAGGGACCTATTCACTCCTTTCGCTACACCATTTTTGCAGTGGCATACATGGTGCAGACAACTAGGATGTAATCCTATGTTATGATAAGTAGTCCATGAATTCCTTAAAGAGGTATTCACTACCATGATCAGATCGTAAGGTTTTGATACATTTACCTGGCTCCTTCTCTGCTTCAGCCTTAAAAAGTTTAATTTTCCAAAGGTTTCAGACTTGCGGTGACGCAGGTAAACGTATCCATACCTAGAGTAATGGTCAATAAAAAGTGATGAAACACTCAAACCCACAACTTGCCTGGATGTTCATTGCACCACATAAATCAAAATGACCCAATTCCAGCACTTTTTTGGCTCCTTAGTCGTAAACGGTCTCTTGGTCATCTTACCCTCTAAAAAGGATTCACAGATTGAAAGTGCCTCCACTTCCAATGAATCTAAAGGTCCATCTTCTACCAGTCTTTGTATCTTTTTTATATTACCATGACCTATACGAAGATGCCAAAATAATATATGGTTCAATGAAGAATATTTCCTTTTTAGTGGTAAAACACGTAAATTCTCCGCCTCATTGTTATTATTAGTAGGAATAACAAAATGTAAAATGTAAAATGTAAAATGTAAAGTGCATTCTCCAATGTACCACATGAGATAAATTGTATTCGAAACAAAATATTGCAATAATATTTATTAAAATAAATAGAATATCCATATTTCCCCAAACATGAAACTGAAACTGAGTTCTGCCTGATTTGGGGTACATATAAAATGTTTTTTAGTACTAAACACTTATTCCTACTAAAATATAGAACCACGTCTCCCACTGTAGTAACAGACACCTGGGAGTCATTCCCCGTCAGATGGTAGACCTCACCATATAGCACTTGTCATTAGGCTTCTTGACCTTAGCCGTGGCAACTGATGGCTTTGGATTGCAGACCTTTTGCACCCTTGCCTATTGCTACCCTTTCTTCTTTTTTTTACCACCACTTGGCGTAAAAGTATAAGCCTTTTCAGCAACTAATGCGTGGGTTGACTAGCGGATAACACCTTCTACTGCTTGTAGTTCTTTCAATAATTCTGGAAAAGTAAAATCCGATTTGTTCATAGTATAATTCAGCCAGAATCGCTGAAATGAATCATGCAGTGATTGGAGCATGATATCGATTTGGGATTCTGCATCGATTTCTGCTCCAATGCCCTATAACTCGTTGAGAAGACCGATCATCTTCAAAACGTGGTCCCTTATAGGTGTACCCTCCACCGTTGTTCTTTTCATTAGAGCCCTCATGATAATATTTCTAGCTGCCCGACCTTGACCACCAAACATTATTATGAGGTTGATCATGATCTCAGTTGCATATGTCATGGTCTGATGCTAGGTTTGTAGTATATCTGACATGGATGCCAAGAGGTAGCAACTAGGCATGCGATCAGCCTTAATCCACTTGTCGTAGGCCTAGACCTCTTATTCAGTTGATCCACTATGAGAAGCGGGAGGCCAAGGATCATACAACCCGAGCCTATAGTCGATGGAAGTCAAAACAATATCGTGGTTCCGTTTCCATACTCTAATGTTAGGTCCAATCAACTTATGTTTTTAAAGAATTACCACAAGTGGATTCAATGAGCCCATTATTATGTCCTGAGAAACAAAAGTTAAAACTTTTTAATTCTTTGCAAAAATTTAGGGTCCCTTAACCTTTAAATTTTAAAAGAATTATTGACAGCCCGAATCATTTGGATTATGAAGTCCACTTAGTGTGGACTTCTAGTAATATTTTCCCATCTTGACAGACAAGCTAGTCTATTAATTTCCATCTAGAAAATATCAGAACAAAAGCCATTCACACAAAGTCACATTAACTAATTAGACCACATAGTGTTGACATTTAACAGTTAACGAACAAAGAACTAACATGAATTTATTTTTGGATATATTCCAAGAGATTAAATAGCCAATTATGTTTGGTCCCTACAAATAAAAATAGTGACTCTTTGGGGAGGATATTTTTATTCACGGGTTAAGTGTAAAACCATCACACTCAATTTGAAAATCCTGTGTCAAAGCCTTGGGCTTGGTGTGTGCATGCCCTACTTTGGTTTACTTTTCAAAATTTATCATTTCGAAGGTTTGTGCCGGAGATGCCATGATTATAACATTTTTTTAGGGAGACTGGTCAAGCTGGCATGCGAGCTATAATCATATGTCAAACGAACGTGTAATGGAGGCCGTATAATTTATATGTGACTAAACCTTTCTCTCACTTAATACATTAAAATCGAGGGTTTTCACTTTGTTTATATTAAAACATAAAACATATTTTAATTCTGGATTAAAAATTCTGATTTTTAATCAGTTAAAATATTAATTGTTTAGTTTTATAAAAATAAGCAAAAATATTTCCATATTTAATTTTGCCGAAGAAATTAATTACCGTGGTTTTTTTTAAAAAAAAAATCCATAATAAATTTCCACCTAACGCAAAATAAAATAAATTAATTATCTCTTTTTTTCTTTTTATAAATTACTTGCATTATTTATTTTATAGAAAAAAATTTTATAATACACTCCCGATTAATTAAATCATGTATGAAAGAAAAAATTAATAAAATAAAATAAAAAATCATCCACACATTTAAATAAAAAAATAAAAAAATAACTACACAAATGACAAAATAAATTAAATTAAGCCATTACAATCAGAAGCCGTCAGAGACCCGACCATATCCCTCAGCCTCCGTACCACCATCGCAGCCTTGGACCACCGCTGGAACGCTGGAAAAGGCTAAAAAACCATGCCCAAACAGCCCTTAAGAGCCAAAATATCCAGCTGCATAGGCAACTTTTTGCCACCCACTTCGAAGCTCCGTTTGGCGGCCTTATCACCACTGTCGAACCACCAAAAAATTATTATAGCTTGAACACATCGAGGTCTTGATCTTTGTAGAAAACTGCATCAAAATTCGATGTCAAAAGCCCAGGAAAAAATCCTCAAACTCGCGGTGCTATAGTAACCCGCTACAGTGCGCGATGAACTTCGAGCTCTGTTACGATCAACTTGCAGCCACCGTCGACCCACCCCCAAACCACCATTTAAAGGCCATTGAATATCCTTTATTTTAGAGAAAACTTCGCATCGAAAAAATTTATCAAAAGCCCCAAAAATGAGCCCCGAAAACTGCCCACCAGTGTTTGCCAAAAATCGCCCACCAGTGTTGGCTGAATCGCCCACCAGTGTTGGCTAATACGCCTTTTTGTCTCATTTTTGATCCTCGATTTCCATGACACGATTTTCTCTAAAATTAAGGTTATTTGATGGCCTTAAAATGGTGGTTTGGTGGTGGCTGCAAGTTGATATATTTATCGAAAGCTCCATAAATGAGGCCCGAAAATCGCCCACCAGTGTTGGTTGAATCTAGGTGCCGCCGCCCCTTGCACCTTTTTCGTCTCATTTTTGATCGTCAACTTCCATGATATGATTTAAAAAAATGATCCATAATATAGCTTGAACAAAAATAAATTACATTGTAAAAACCTATACCTCTCCTAGAGGCATACAATCAATTCTACCCTCGATTAAAACGTTCGAGAAAAATGATTAGGTTACGATATTTTATTCCATTCATTCAAACCATACATAAACTGGATCGTAAAGAATTTTAGCTACAAAACTAAGGTTAGTACGTTGGTTTTTTATGAAAAATGCAGCTATGGCTCTCATACCAATGTTGGAGCCCCACAACGGAAGTTTCGAAAAAAGGTTTCGACGACGTGACCGTAAAAAACACCGTGTCACGTTTTTCATGAAAAACTAAAATCAAAATGACATTGAAACATTATTATCTTGTAGAAACTTGTTAGAAAAGCTTCTTAGAATTCTGAACGTCGATTCCGAGATAACCTTTGATCTTCTCCGTATGATGCGATGCACTACACGAACATGTCGAGTCGGCATCGAATCGTTCGTGTTCTTGGTTTCGAACACACACATGATCCTCACAAAAATAGCATAATTTTTAGTCATGGAGAGACAGGGGTAGTAGCAATGGTAGAGCATAATAGAGAGATTAGGTCTTGTAATGATGTTATCTCTCTTAATTGGTAAATATATATATATATATCTTCATACCAATTTAATTTTGTATGTATATATTCTCCTACCATAAAATAAATGGAGAATATACACATAACATAAATAAGTGCCTCTCTCTCCCCATGCTACGGTCGGCCATGCTCGGTGTCTAAGTATGTGCCAAAATTCCAATATTGCCCCTACACATTTAATTTAATTCCCCGATCATCCCGGCGGTAAAACCCACGATTGAATTAAATTTAATAATTCTTGAAACCAAATTGAATATTGGCTACGAACCTCAGTTAAGGTTAATTAAAAATTCGCTACAAACCTCAATTAAGGTTAATAATTCCAATAAATTAAAAAATTAATTTTAATTATTAATTTTCAAACCTAACATGATAGCAAGTTAAGGTTAATAAAATTAGCATCAACATAATGCTGTAAAAAGCTTTAGTGTCAACAACCACGGTATACACATGATATACGTGGAAACCCTAGGAAAACTTCTCGGGATAAAAATCACGGCACCGACCCACGGAAGAAACTGTGTACTATAAGCCAAAAGGTTTACATGACAGACAGACTAGGAATTAGACCGGTTATACCAGACGGTGACACCTATCCTCTAACTTGAAAGCTCCCATAGCCCCTTCTTGTCCCCAAAGTCGCGCAGCTCTCCCTCCAATATTCTATGAGCACGTCAATCTCACTATGAGCGGAGCTTGAGTGCAATATGCCGTCCACGGGGACCATTCCCGATCTCCCTATCAATCAGGGCACCGAGTTTCATCGGCCAAGTGTGCATACAACCACAGTGTAGTGGATGTGGTGGGAATGATGGAAGAATAAATGATGAAGGTGAATACCTAACTACCGTGACAAAGAAGGCATCTATGGTTATACTTCAATGTGGTCTAGTTATCCATCCTAAAAAGAGTAAAAACTACGCCACAAGGGAGATGGTAATATCAGAGGTTTCTCCGGATAAACAAAACCAAAGGCAAGAGTGTGAGACTACCATGATTCACACAGCCTCAAGCTACTACAAGTCTACACAACCGAAACTAGCGTGGTGGGACTAACATAAGTCTCAAAACCGAAGGTTGCTACAAGGAACTCCTCATACAACATGCTATGAATGCAAGAACTGGTGAATGTAGAAGCACACAATAGATAAAATAAATACATCACATGAACCCTATGGAAATCTATATAAACCTAGATAGAAATACAAACTACCGTGATAGGAAGTTGTAATACCTTGGGTGGTGATTAATCTTGAGGCATTGATGAAGGATCCAATGTCACAGGCATGACGAAGCCTAGAGAAAAATAGGATCTCGTCCAAGAACGGTCGAAAGGCTAGGAGAAGTCTCTCAGAAAACGAAGTAGTTGTATGAAGTGTTTGTATAGAAAAACACACCGGTGCTAGAGCCCTCTTTGAGCGCGCTGCGGGTGCCTGATAGCGCTCGAGCGCTCGTCGAGCACAATTAGAGATTACAGGCTTTTTCTACGCGTGCCAATGAGGGCTGATCATGGTTTCAACGCTGAGCATGAGTGCTCTACGAGTGCACTACAGGAACTAGAAAAACCTAACTCTCGGTAAAAAGAAATAAGATATTATACAGAGGCGATTGAGTGCTCTACGGGCGCTCTACAGGCACTTCAATATCTTAACTCCTGGCTTAACAAGAAAGGTTGAAATAATGTTGACCTCATGAAGTTGGTCAATGCCACTCGAGCGCTCTTTGAGCGTTTGAAGGTCCTCGTGCCCCTTTCGCGTGCCAATGTCCTGAATCCATGGAATTGTCATGAATTCTCTAAGGCAACAAAAGCACACACTATCCTAAAACATATGATGAGATGAACATATATGGGTGTGTGTATGTAGGTTCCATATACCTTGTAGGAGATTGGAGCAGGCTTACTGGTTATGAATTGGACAAAGGACGTTGGCATAAATACCCAAAACCCCAAATCCAAAATCAATGGTACAGACACAATGGTTTTATACTTAATCCGAGAATAGCAAAAATACTAACAATCTCCCCCCTTTGGTATTTTTGGGACACAACCATTAAAATGAATAATCTCATATAAAGAAAAATAATTAATGAGAATAAATGAGAATAAATGAGAATAAACAATTCATTTGCACTCAAAATCCTAATCTAAGCGGTAAGGCTTGTATGAGCAGCATGTAGCTGCTCACTGCACAGGAATCTCAAAACCAACGTGAAGCATATATGTAATATAAAAAATAAAGGATAAATGCAGATTAAGAGTAATCATGGTAGAAAAAAATGAGGGTAATAAGAATCATGCATATATAGAAAGAGGCGGATATAAACTAGTCAAGTATTCGTTTAGCAACAAACGTGAAACTGAATATATCATGTCATAATATCATAAAAATCATATGTGTCTAAATACATGGGAAATTAAAAACTAACTTCTCTAAAAGCCCAAAACGCTGACTTCTCCCCGTATCACTCCTTCTTATCCTTTCTGTAATTGTATGACCTATTTCAATTTCGAATTTTAAAATAAAACCCGATTTTAGAATTTTAATATTTAAAACTTTTTGGAAAACCTGTTAAACTTTTGGAATGATTTAAAATTTGAACTTGATTCTGCGATATTAATTTGAACCCAGAGTCTTAGAACCTTAGGAATATTATTCTGGGGTATCGGGTTGAGTTTCGGATCAATCAGACCGAAAACATGCCACGAAATTTAAAATTTTCAAAGTGGGACTACAATAGGGGCGTGCTCGATGGCGGTTTACCCTGCTCGAGTGTAGTATCGCGAACAGACCTGTATATAAAGGTTGTTATAACACATTTTTGGGGCATTTTTGGACCTTAACCCTTGTATATCGACAGAGGAGGCTGGAGACGACCCTAAGGCTCTGATTTGGTTATTCTTGGCTGGTCTAGGCCTTGTTTGAGTATGTATTTCCTGACTTTTTCATAAGATTCTTGGTTAATACGTAGTATTTCATATCCTCACCGAATCATTTCGATTTTAGGTGAACTTGCTAAGATTTAGGGCTTGTTTTGCGGCTAATTTGTGCTCATTCTTTAACCCTAAGGTAGGATTTATGTTAATTCTTGATTCATATTATGGGTTATATTTTGGCGTTTTGGTGGAGTTTATCAAGGTTTTAATTAAAAATCCGAAAATGTGTTAGTCCTTGGTTAATCTTAGCATGATTATATTGTTGTGTATGCTAATTTAGCAAGCTTATGTCGGGGTTGGTGTATCAATTTAATAAGAAGATTGATTAAACTAGAATCATGCTTAACCTAGGGTATATGGTTTGGGGGTTTGGCTGAGAATTTGGGTAATTAGTTAATTAACCCTAATATTATGAAATTGACCTTAATTAGATATAATTAGGTCATATGGGAGTTGATTGGGACATTGATACAACTATGTGATTTGAAATCCAGGTTGCGATATAGTGGCGGTTGGATAGGTAATCCTAGGCATACCTTGGTTTTGAGTACTAATTATGTTGGTGTAACATATAATGATCTCACGCATTAATTCATACAAATAATGCAAGCATATGGTTAGAATTGATACGGATAAGCCTAGGCATATCCTTGATTAGAGGTTACTCATGCACATTTAGCATGTTCTTCCCTTGCATATTATTGTGGGCTTGCCGGTGGTTGTTGAGTAATGTTGATACCAATGGGCCTAGGTCTATTCTAATGAGATTTAATTATGTAACGAAATTGACTCCTTACATGATATAGGCTTTGTTAAGAATCGATATGGATAAGTCTAGGCATATCCTGTTGGGATAGTATGCTTAAAAACCATGCTTTTATGCATTTATTATCTAGGATCCCGACATATTAATGAGAATTCAAAAGAGATGTTATGCATATTGAGATTCATATTTACTTTTCTGTATGATGTATGTACGCATTGTCCGTATATTGTGTCCAGTATTTGACTCGTCGCATGAAGCGGGGAAGATCGGGTTAAAGGTTCTGACATATATACAAGGAGCTCACGACCGCAATGGACCCGGACTGTCCATTGGTACGGTTGTAGCACATCG